>CM051238.1:8497960-8602960 GCA_027917425.1 Gastrophryne carolinensis | reverse complement strand
TCTCTGGTAACACGCAGCCCTCATGGCGCTCTCTCTGGTAACACGCAGCTCTCATGGCGCTCTCTCTGGTAACACGCAGCTCTCATGGCGCTCTCTCTGGTAACACGCAGCTCTCATGACGCTCTCTCTGGTAACACGCAGCTCTCATGGCGCTCTCTCTGGTAACACGCAGCTCTCATGGCGCTCTCTCTGGTAACACGCAGCCCTCATGGCGCTCTCTCTGGTAACATGCAGCCCTCATGGCGCTCTCTCTGGTAACATGCAGCCCTCATGGCGCTCTCTCTGGTAACACGCAGCTCTCATGGCGCTCTCTCTGGTAACACGCAGCTCTCATGGCGCTCTCTCTGGTAACACGCAGCCCTCATGGCGCTCTCTCTGGTAACATGCAGCCCTCATGGCGCTCTCTCTGGTAACATGCAGCTCTCATGGCGCTCTCTCTGGTAACACGCAGCTCTCATGGCGCTCTCTCTGGTAACATGCAGCTCTCATGGCGCTCTCTCTGGTAACACGCAGCTCTCATGGCGCTCTCTCTGGTAACACGCAGCTCTCATGGCGCTCTCTCTGGTAACATGCAGCTCTCATGGCGCTCTCTCTGGTAACACGCAGCTCTCATGGCGCTCTCTCTGGTAACACGCAGCTCTCATGGCGCTCTCTCTGGTAACACGCAGCTCTCATGGCGCTCTCTCACGGCGCTCTCTCTGGTAACACGCAGCCCTCATGGCGCTCTCTCTGGTAACACGCAGCCCTCATGGCGCTCTCTCTGGTAACACGCAGCTCTCATGGCGCTCTCTCTGGTAACACGCAGCTCTCATGGCGCTCTCTCTGGTAACACGCAGCTCTCATGGCGCTCTCTCTGGTAACACGCAGCTCTCATGGCGCTCTCTCTGGTAACACGCAGCCCTCATGGCGCTCTCTCTGGTAACACGCAGCTCTCATGGCGCTCTCTCTGGTAACACGCAGCTCTCATGGCGCTCTCTCTGGTAACACGCAGCTCTCATGGCGCTCTCTCGTGGCGCTATCTCATGGCGCTCTCTCTGGTAACACGCAGCTCTCGTGGCGCTCTCTCATGGCGCTCTCTCGTGGCGCTATCTCATGGCGCTCTCACTGGTAACACGCAGCTCTCGTGGCGCTCTCTCATGGCGCTCTCTCTGGTGACAGGCATCACATATAATGGACACATTGCTGGAGCAGTTGCAGCAGCTGATACAATGGCAGGCTGATTCATCACTAACGCCAGGTAGCGACAGATGAGCATCTGTAGCAGAATTTTCAGAGCGCCCGCTAGAAGTAACTGTGCTCGGCTGTGAGTCGCTAGTTTATAGCGACTCAGTCGCTGTTCAGTAATGTTGAATACATTGTGAGGAGTCGCTATTTGACCAGTACAGAGCTGTATGTTAGTGACTGCTCATAGTGACCGACTCACAACATATTCAGCAAAAAAAACAGCCTCACAAATCTCTGGCGCTGAAAAATGCTTCTCTGAAGCCCAGAGCGCAGGAGGCGGTGTGATTAAAGTCTGTTTTTCAGCATCTATCCACCAGTAACAATGCGACAACATATGGAATTACATTGTAACAACATTGTAACATGAACACATTAATGGCAGACCTGTAATGTCATTTCTGAAGAAATAAATGAAAAATTTGTCAAAAAACTGCTTATCCAATGCCAGGAGAGGTCACAGAATTATTTGTGATTTAAAAAAAATAAAAAAAAACCTGTTTAAAGAGAAGAAAAGTATCGTCCATTGAAATGTATGGGAGAGCGACAGGTAGCGAGAGGTCATACCTGGCGCTGTGCAAGGCTGAACGCTGGCGCTGTTCGCTGAGGCTGTGAAAATGATGAATCGGACGCTACATGGCGCTATCCCAGTCGCTAAACAGATTCTGCTTGATAAATGTGTGATTGCTGCCGTGTCCGGCGTTCACCTGTCGCTACCTCTCATTAACCAGCCGCTACCTGACGCTATCCCTTCTTAAATAAGGGCCTGTATCTGTTTCCTCCTTCTGACCAATCAGAGAGCCAGCTGCTGGGTGTCATCCACTCAGGGGAGAATAATGGAATCATAATAACAAGCATTGCTGATGATGTCACCTTTTCATGCTGCCTGGACCACTATGACATCATCATCATCATCATCCCGCTTGTGGCGGTCCTGGCAGTGACAGGGTTACACGGCGCGTTGCGTTGCAGCGTCAAAGCGGAATACCTAAGCGCACCCTGTCCAGAGGGGAAATGAGAGGCGGGCGCGCGCTGACCCCGTATTAGTCAGACAATTGTTCTGGATTATCCCCAAACATCCGCTGCGGACCTTCTCCGAGTCCCCCATCCTATTACTGGCTGCGCTGCCATTTAAAGGGGAATGTTATGAGCAGGGCCGTATTAAAGCTGACCTTCACCCTGAATAAGAGCCTATCTTATATGTTCCCCCCCTGTATATACAGATTGCCCACATTAATCCGGACCCTCACCCTGAATAAGAGCCTATCTTATATGTTTCCCCCCTGTATATACAGATTGCCCACATTAATCCAGACCCCTCGCCCTGAATAAGAGCCTATCTTATATATTTCCCCCCTGTATATACAGATTGCCCACATTAATCCGGACCCCTCGCCCTGAATAAGAGCCTATCTTGTATGTTCCCCCCCTGTATATACAGATTGCCCACATTAATCCGGACCCTCACTCTGAATAAGAGTCTATTTTATATGTTTCCCCCACCCTGTACATACAGATTGCCCACATTAATCCGGACCCTCAGCCTAAACAAGAGCCTATTTTATATGTTTTCACCCTGTACATACACATCACCCACATTAAATATCATTCTACCTGCATCTACTGCATGTTATGAGCCTTTAAACATCCAATATGGCGGCTCATGGAGCATCAGACAGCCTGCAAATAGGAAGTGTCTTCTGACTGTGCAGCTCTGCATTCTGGGATTGCTGACCTTTCTCTGACCCCAGCTCTGCTCTGTCTGTGCAAAGCACAGCTATAACCCCGCCCCCTGTACTTTATCCCACTCTCCTCTCCTCAGTAAGTGTAATTTTTCTGAGTCAAGATGGCGGCGCCCGTATCCTAGAGTCCTGAACAGAGTTGCAGCCCAGTGAGGGAAACAATAATACGTGACTGAAAACTTAAAATATATTAATATTAGATGCTGGGGAATCATTTTATAAGGGTTTGGGCTTTTCAATAAATCATGGTGAAGGTCCGGAATAAGTGTGGTGGAGGCCCCTGGGCACAGAGTCTGCTGGAGGCCCCAGATACAGTATAAAATAATAATCCAGCCAAGTAACTGATTGGTGGTTGTCTGGCCCCGCCTACTTACTGGAAAGTCCCTTGTGCCCCCCTTGTGCGGGTGCTGCTGCTTTGCCATTCTGGGTGGGGGGTAGTGTAGTCGCCCGGCTGGTTCCCTGCATTGAGCTGCCAGCGGCTGTGCTTGGTGGCTTATGTGCAGTGACAGCTCTGCACCCATCACTGTAGCGTTGCTGGCGGCGGCTTTGCTGCTCTAGAATCTCCATCCTGCCCTGTAGTGGCTGCAGGCTGCCCAGACACCAGGGGGCCCCCCACTGCCGCCAGCCCCATGGCCAATCAGATCAAAGACTGAAAAGCCTCCTGGACCAGACCATAACCCAAAGGTTGGTGGAGGCCCCCTTTACGGGGCAAGTGGTGGAGGCCCCGGGGCGCACAACCCTTGCGCCCCCCTCATAATCCGGGCCTGGTTATGACACACTCAGGCCTACACCAAGTAGCAGACGTACATAATACCTGTTACTGCCGGCAACATTGTATCATCACCCCCATCATACCTTACACTGCCATATGTTAAAGCCCCAACAGGGGGACACCCAAATAGAGAGGTGTCCAGGGCTGGCCTGGGGGGAAATGTCACCCTGTGCAAGAACCCAGGATGGCGCCCCTCAGACCATACCAGCCAACTTCTCAGGGTGGGAAAGAGGGACAATTTCTAAATTAAGCCACACCCCCTCATTGAGGGATGGATGAAGCCACGCCTCCTCATTGAGGGATGGATGAAGCCACGCCTCCTCATTGAGGGATGGATGAAGCCACGCCTCCTCATTGAGGGATGGATGAAGCCACACCTCCTCATTGAGGGATGGATTAAGCCACACCCCTCATTGAGGGATGGATGAAGCCACGCCCCCTCATTGAGGGATGCATGAAGCCACGCCCCCTCATTGATTGATGGATAGGAGATACATTGTAACAGTTACAACAATAGAAACACTTTGAATAGGTGAATGAATCATTTATTGATGCAGATCTGAATGTTACACCTCAAAGAGGGACAATATGTAAATGAAGCCACACCCCATCATTGAGGGATGGATGAAGCCACGCCTCCTCATTGACGGATGGAGTAAGCCACACCCTCATTGAGGGATGGATGAAGCCACGCCCCCTCATTGAAGGATGGATGAAGCCACGCCTCCTCATTAAGGGATGGATGAAGCCACGCCCCTCATTGAGGGATGGATGAAGCCACGCCTCCTCATTGAGGGATGGAGTAAGCCACACCCTCATTGAGGGATGGATGAAGCCACGCCCCTCATTGAGGGATGGATGAAGCCACGCCTCCTCATTAAGGGATGGATGAAGCCACACCCTCTCATTGAGGGATGGATGAAGCCACGCCTCCTCATTGAGGGATGGATGGGAGATACATTGTAACAGTTACAACAATAGAAACACTTTGAATAGGTGAATGAATCATTTATTGATGCAGATTTGAATGTTACACCTCAAAGAGGGACAAATGGGAACAATGAGGGACTGAGGGACATGGGCTCAAAAGAGGGACAATCCCTCCAAATCAGGGACACATGGAAGGCATGCCTCAGACACACACATTGATAATCAAGGAAAAGAGAAGGAGGGAATATAGATATAAATAAAGCAGAACACAAAAAAAGCGGAGGACAGAAGGGAATGCATGGGGCAAGAAAAGGAGAGAAATAAAGGAAGAAAAAAAGAGTGAAACAGGTGCCTACAGAGGCTTCCCAGAGCTGCAACACAAACACAGCGCAAAATAATCAGCGCTGCTGCAACGCATAAGTGTGAGCGCAGCCCTGACCATCATTACCTATCTAACCAACAAGCTTCTTATTTCATTAGGTCTATAGACGTTGTAGCTTTTTATTTACCTACTTCTGTCTATTCATATAATCCTCCCGTCTGCATTTATTTCTGTCTCTTGATCATCCATGATCCATATATTTTCTTTCTATATGCCTTTTATCTATCTTTCTTGTATCTTTCTGTACATCATCTCTCTCACTATTATCTATCTATTTATCTACCTATCTATCTATCTATCTATCTATCTATCCCATATCTATCTATCTATCTATCTATCTATCTATCTATCTCTCTCACTATTATCTATCTATCTATCTATCTATCTATCTATCTCTCTCTCTATCTATCCCATATCTATCTATCTATCTATCTCATATCTATCTATCTATCTATCTCATATCTATCTATCTATCTATCCCATATCTATCTATCTATCTCATATCTATCTATCTATCTATCTATCTATCTATCTATCTATCTATCCCATATCTATCTATCTATCTATCCCATATCTATCTATCTATCTATCCATCTATCTATCTATCTAACATCTATCTATCCCATATCTATCTATCCCATATCTATCTATCTATCCCATATTTATCTATCTATCCCATATCTATCTATCTATCTATCTATCTATCTATCTATCTATCTATCTATCTCATATCTATCTATCTATCTATCTATCTATCTATCTATCTATCATCTATCTATCTATCTATCTCATATCTATCTATCTATCTATCTATCTATCTATCTATCTATCTATCTCATATCTATCTATCTATCTATCTATCCCATATCTATCTATCTATCTATCTATCTATCTATCTATCTATCTATCTATCTATCCCCTATCTATCTATCTATCTATCTATCCCATATCTATCTATCTATCCCATATTTATCTATCTATCCCATATCTATCTATCTATCTATCTATCTATCTATCTATCTATCTATCTATCCCCTATCTATCTATCTATCTATCTATCTATCTATCTCATATCTATCTATCTATCTATCTATCCCATATCTATCTATCTATCTATCTATCTATCTATCTATCTATCCCCTATCTATCTATCTATCTATCTATCTATCTATCTCATATCTATCTATCTATCTATCCCATATCTATCTATCTATCTATCTATCCCCTATCTATCTATCTATCTATCTATCTATCTATCTATCTATCTATCCCATATCTATCTATCTATCTATCCCATATCTATCTATCTATCTATCTATCTATCTATCTATGCCATATCTATCTATCTATCTATCTATCTATCTATCTCATATCTATCTATCTATCTATCTCATATCTATCTATCGCATATCTATCTATCCCATATCTATCTATCTTATTTCTATATATAGATCTACTGTATCTATTTCTTTCTTTCTATATCTATCATCTATCTATCCTTTCCAGTGTTCCAAAATATATGTCTATATCTCTGTCTCCCATGTCTACAATATATTCCATTTCTCTCTCTCCCCCATATCTATCTATCTATCTATCTATCTATCTATCCCCTATCTATCTATCTATCTGTCTATCTATCTATCTATCTATCTATCTCATATCTATCTATCTATTCCATCTATCTATCTATCTATCTATCTATCTATCTATCTATCTATCTATCTCCTATCTATCTATCTATCTATCTATCTATCTCCTATCTATCTATCTATCTATCTATCTATCTATCTATCTATCTCATATCTATCTATCTATCTCATATCTATCTATCTATCTATCTATCTATCTATCTATCTATCTATCATCTATCTATCTATCTATCTATCTATCTATCTATCTATCATCTTTCTATCCCATATCTAGCTATCATTCTTATACCTGTCTCTCTCCCATATATATGGTATATATTTATTCATTTTCTCTATCTCCACCTTCATCCAACTCCTCTTTCCATGTCTATCCATCTATCCCTCCCTTATCTATACACCAATCCCATAATCCTATTCTAACTACCCTCCCCATATCTGTGTCTCTCCCATATCTATCCATTTATTTATCCCATTCTCTCTCATCCCCATTATACTCATCCTCTGTATCAATCTTTCATCTATCTAATACATGTATCTTTCTAGCAACCTATCCCACATCTCTCTCCTATTCTCTTTCTCTATTTATACATCCCATATCTATTTATCCCTCTATCTATTCTATATTTATCTATCTACAGTATCTCTGTAATCTATCTCATCCCCACATCTATCTATCCTATATCAATTTTTTTCTTCTTTTCAATTTCTTTAACTCTTTATCCCATATTTATCTATCCATCCATCCACAATCCTTCCATCCCACATCTCTCTACCTTCCTATATTTTTCTTTCTTTTTGTGTCTTTTTATCCAATATACTATCTATCTATCCATCCACCCCATAACATTATATCTATCTAGCCTATAACCTTTTATATATCTATCTATCCTTTCCATATCTGTCTCTCTCCCCTCTCCATCCATTTATTTACTCTATTCTCTCTCTTCCACATTATCCTCATTCTCTATCTAATTATTAAACTAACATCTAATACCGTTATCTTTCTAGCAGCCTATCCCACAATACTTTCTCTATCTATACATCCCATATATATTTATCACTCTATCCTATATTTATTGACAGTATCTATGTAATCTCTCCCCGACTTCTATCTATCCTTTATCTATGTTTTTCTTCTTTTCCCCTTCTCTCACTCTCTACCATCTATCTATCTATCTATCTATCTATCTATCTATCTATCTATCTATCTATCATTTCTTTCCATCTCATATCTCTCTACCTTCCTATATCATTCTCTATTTTGTGTCTTTCTATACAATATACTGCCTATCTATTTATGCTATAACAATATATCTACATGGTTATCTATCCATCTATCCCATATCTATCTCCTATCTATCTAGAATCATTTCTTTCCATTCCATATCTCTCTACCTTCCTATATCTTTCTGTCTTTTTGTCTTTGTCTTTTTATCCAATATATTATCTATCTCATAACTATCATCTATCTATTTATACCATAACAACATTTCTACATAGGTATCTATTTATCCCACATTTCTATCTATCTATCTCTCTCATATCTATCTATCTATCTATCCCATATCTATCTATCTATCTATCTATCTATCTATCTATCTATCTATCCCATATCTATCTATCTATCTATCTATCTATCTATCTATCTATCCATCTATCCCATATCTATCTATCATCTATCTATCTATCTATCTATCTATCTATCTATCTATCCATCTATCCCATATCTATCTATCTATCTATCTATCTATCTATCCATCTATCCCATATCTATCTATCTATCTATCTATCTATCTATCTATCTATCCATCTATCCCATATCTATCTATCTATCTATCTATCTATCTATCTATCATCTATCTATCTATCTATCTATCTATCTATCTATCCCATATCTATCTATCTATCTATCTATCTATCTATCTATCTATCTATCCCATATCTATCTATCTATCTATCTATCTACCTCAAAACCTTCAAAGGCGCCCTTAAAACGCACTTATTCAGACAAGCATATAATCTGGCCTAACCAATCTTCTAAAGGGCAAACGCCACAAAGCTCAATACTGACTTTTTGTGATCCTTCCCCCTCGTCTTCCCCCTTCTTCCTTTAGACTGTAAGCTCCTCGGGGGCGGGGCTCTCTTCCCTATTGTATCTTGTACTCAGAATATCCATTGCCAACACTGTAAAACTGCATTTGAAATAGTATATGTACCGTATGTTTCTACCCTGTCTGTAATTACTACTTTGTAAAACGCTACGGAAGATGATGGCGCTATATAAATAAACAATAATAATAATATCTATCCCATATCTATCTATCTATCTATCTATCTATCTATCTATCTATCTATCTCATATCTATCTATCTATCTATCTATCTATCTCATATCTATCTATCTCATATCTATCTATCTATCCCATATCTATCTATCTATCTATCTATCTATCTATCTATCTATCTATCTATCTCATATCTATCTATCTCATATCTATCTATCTATCTATCTATCTATCTATCTATCTATCTATCTCATATCTATCTATCTATCTCATATCTATCTATCTATCTATCTATCTATCTATCTATCTATCTATCATCCTTTCATTACTTACCATATGGCTCTACCTTCCTATATCTTTCTCTAACTCTTTGTGTCTCCTTTGTGTCTTTCTATCCAATATACTGGCTATCTCATATCTAATCTAATATTTCTATCTGTATTATAACAATACATCTATATAATTATCTATGTATGTATCTATCTATCTATCCCACATCTATCTTATAAACTTCTATGTATTTATGTGGGTCCCCCCACCCAGGCCCTCTGGATAATTTATGCATTCAGCATTCTGGATCGCAGGCTTCCCTCTGGGGGAATCGCAATGCGAGCATAATGACATCACCGAGGTGGCTGCTGATTGGTCGGAGGTTAATTATCACCATGTGCTGATAGCGGAGTCATCCAGAGACATATGACAGGCGGTGAGCATGCAGCTCTGTAACCCCTTCACTCACCAGTTAAAGCGGACCTTCACTCTGAATAAGAGCCTATCTTATATGTTTCCCACACCCTGTACATACAGATTGCCCACATTAATCCGGACCTTCACCCTGAATAAGAGCCTATCTTATATGTTTCCCACACCCTGTACATACAGATTGCCCACATTAATCCGGACCTTCACCCTGAATAAGAGCCTATCTTATATGTTTCCCACACCCTGTACATACAGATTGCCCACATTAATCCGGACCTTCACCCTGAATAAGAGCCTATCTTATATGTTTCCCACACCCTGTACATACAGATTGCCCACATTAATCCGGACCTTCACCCTGAATAAGAGCCTATCTTATATGTTTCCCACACCCTGTACATACAGATTGCCCACATTAATCCGGACCTTCACCCTGAATAAGAGCCTATCTTATATGTTTCCCACACCCTGTACATACAGATTGCTCGCATTAAAAATCATCCTTCCTGCATCTACCACGTTATGAGCCTTTAAACATCCAAGATGGCGGCTCATGGAACATCAGGCAGCCTGCAAACAGGAAGTGCCTTCTGACTGTGCTGCTCTGCATTCTGGGACTGCTGATCTTTCCCTTACCCCAGCTCTGCTCTGTCTGAGCAAAGCACAGCTATAACCCCACCCCCTGCACTTTATCCCACTCTCCTCTCCTCAGTTAGTGTGATGCTTCTGAGTCAAGATGGCGGCGCCCGTTTCCAGTTATAGGAATAATACTTACCCCCTTCAGGGCTGTATAGCCTGGCTGCTGTGCCCTGCCACCTGTAATACCCTCACCCATGGCTTTCCAGTTATAGGAATAATACTTACCCCTTTCAGGGCTGTATAGCCTGGCTGCTGTGCCCTGCCACCTGTAATACCCTCACCCATGGCTTTCCAGTTATAGGAATAATACTTACCCCTTTCAGGGCTGTATAGCCTGGCTGCTGTGCCCTGCCACCTGTAATACCCTCACCGATGGCTTTCCAGTTATAGGAATAATACTTACCCCCTTCAGGGCTGTATAGCCTGGCTGCTGTGCCCTGCCACCTGTAATACCCTCACCGATGGCTTTCCAGTTATAGGAATAATACTTACCCCCTTCAGGGCTGTATAGCCTGGCTGCTGTGCCCTGCCACCTGTAATACCCTCACCCATGGCTTTCCAGTTATAGGAATAATACTTACCCCCTTCAGGGCTGTATAGCCTGGCTGCTGTGCCCTGCCACCTGTAATACCCTCACCCATGGCTTTCCAGTTTGAGGAATAATACTTACCCCTTTCAGGGCTGTATAGCCTGGCTGCTGTGCCCTGCTACCTGTAATACCCTCACCCATGGCTTTCCAGTTTGAGGAATAATACTTACCCCTTTCAGTGCTGTATAGCCTGGCTGCTGTGCCCTGCCACCTGTAATACCCTCACCCATGGCTTTCCAGTTTGAGGAATAATACTTACCCCTTTCATGCAGCAGGTGTAAGTTTTACACTGCGGGACTAGTACCAATTAACTGCTGGGGGAAAAAGGTATTTTTTTTTTTTTTTACGTGGCGGGACAGACCCTTTTTCGTTTTGTCAGTAAACCCTTTTGGTAGATTCTACATTTTCCTTTCTGTGGTGACCAAACCATCTAAATTAAAAGCCCCCTGGATAATAGGGGTATCACTGGCACCAGGGCAGACCGGGCTATAGGCTTACCGGGCCCTTACACCTTGAAAAGGGCCACCTAATTCCCTATATGTTATATATATATATATTCTGGAGGCTGATGTCTTAGCCGAGCTGGCACATCTAAAGGTAAGTAAGGTGATGGGTCCAGATGGAATCCACCCCAGAGTTCTAAGGGAACTTAGATTTGTGATTGCAACCCCTCTGACTGATTTATTTAAACATTCCCTTTCAACTGGTGAGGTTCCAGATGATTGGAGAATGGCCAATGTCGTACCAATCCATAAAAAGGGGAGTAGAGAAGAAGCCAGTAATTACAGGCCAGTCACTGTAACATCTCTAGTGGTTAAATTAATGGAAACGCTCTTAAAAAAAAAGATAATTTCCCATCTAAAAATTAATGACCTGTTGGACCCAAAACAGCAACAGCGACGGCTTTACTGAGGGCCCATCATGTCAGACCAATCTTATTGATTTCAGTATACAGTATAAACATAAGGCACAGAGAACATACAGTATACACATAAGATACAGAGAACATACAGTATATACATAAGATACAGAGAACATACAGTATATACATAAGATACAGAGAACATACAGTATACACATAAGATACAGAGAACATACAATATATACATAAGATACAGAGAACATACAGTATACACATAAGATACAGAGACATACAGTATATACATAAGATACAGAGAACATACAGTATACACATAAGATACAGAGACATACAGTATATACATAAGATACAGAGAACATACAGTATACACATAAGATACAGAGAACATACAGTATACACATAAGATACAGAGACATACAGTATATACATAAGATACAGAGAACATACAGTATATACATAAGATACAGAGAACATACAGTATACACATAAGATACAGAGACATACAGTATATACATAAGATACAGAGAACATACAGTATATACATAAGATACAGAGAACATACAGTATACACATAAGATACAGAGACATACAGTATATACATAAGATACAGAGAACATACAGTATACACATAAGATACAGAGAACATACAGTATATACATAAGATACAGAGAACATACAGTATACACATAAGATACAGAGACATACAGTATACACATAAGATAAAGAGAACATACAGTATACACATAAGATACAGAGAACATACAGTATATAGATAAGATACAGAGAACATACAGTATATACATAAGATACAGAGAACATACAGTATACACATAAGCTACAGAGACATACAGTATATACATAAGATACAGAGAACATACAGTATACACATAAGATACAGAGAACATACAGTATATACATAAGACACAGAGAACATACAGTATACACAGAAGATACAGAGAACATACAGTATACACATAAGATACAGAGAACATACAGTATACACATAAGATACAGAGAACATACAGTATATACATAAGATACAGAGAACATACAGTATACACATAAGATACAGAGAACATACAGTATATACATAAGATACAGAGAACATACAGTATATACATAAGATACAGAGAACATACAGTATATACATAAGATACAGAGAACATACAGTATATACATAAGATACAGAGAACATACAGTATATACATAAGATACAGAGAACATACAGTATACACATAAGATACAGAGAACATACAGTATACACATAAGATACAGAGAACATACAGTATATACATAAGATACAGAGAACATACAGTATATACATAACATACAGAGAACATACAGTATACACATAAGATACAGAGAACATACAGTATACACATAAGATACAGAGAACATACAGTATATACATAACATACAGAGAACATACAGTATACACATAAGATACAGAGAACATACAGTATATACATAAGATACAGAGAACATACAGTATATACATAACATACAGAGAACATACAGTATACACATAAGATACAGAGAACATACAGTATACACATAAGATACAGAGAACATACAGTATACACATAAGATACAGAGAACATACAGTATATACATGAGATACAGAGAACATACAGTATACACATAAGATACAGAGAACATACAGTATACACATAAGATACAGAAAACATACAGTATATACATATGTCCACCATTGCCTGGAGCCGGCCCTGACTGGCCCACTCGCTGCCATAGGTTCCATAGTTCCTCACCTCGGATGACCCGCAGGAGGTCTCAGTAGCAGAATGGAGCGATTAACCCTTTTTCTGGCCGCCTCTTATTTGCAATAACAATCTTTATTTATATAGCACTGACATATGCCGTAGCGCTTTATCACCCTAAACAACAGAATCAATAGCCGGTGACATCGGCGCTGCTCAGCAAGACCTCCACACTGGCGGTGCCGTAAATCACAGGCGACCTTAAAGCCGCCGGCGATTAATGGGCCGGACGATGATGCGATCAGCGGCCTCATCAGCGACCGCTATAAAGCTGGCGGGAAAGGCGCAGCCAAGCATGGAGGGGCTGCGCAGCCATATCGCAAGCGCGCCTGAATGTCATGGATATCAACCATGGACCATCGCAGTGGAGGGAGCATTTCTTTAGTGCACTTAGCGCTGACCCGGGTGAAATCAGAAATAAATTCCCCCCTTTAAAGTGGACCAAAACCCACGCCGATCGGCCTGGGAATCGTGATCAATTCCCTCCCCCTGGGGCATCCAAAATCGGGATGCCCCGCTGTGTCAAACCCCCCCCTAGGTCGCCCATAAACGTACCTTGTTTCCTGGTCCAATAGCACATGCGTGAGCCGCGGCCACATCCCCGCCATCCCTCTAGCAGGGCGCGTGTCCGCGACAGGCATTTGTGTATGGCCAGGGAGGGCGCGATCCCTGTTAGAGGGAAGCGGGGGGTGCGGCCGCCAGCGCGCTCGGAGCCGTTTGCCTTAGAAGAAGGCTTAGACGACATGACGTCAGCGGATCCGAGCGCGCTGATTGGACGAGCGGCTGCGCATAGCGTGAGCCGCGGCCACATCTCTAGCAGGGCGGGCGCGTGTCCGCGACAGGCATTTGTGTATGGCCAGGGCGGGCGCGATCCCTGTTAGAGGGAAGCGGGGGGTGCGGCTGCCAGCGCGCTCGGAGCCGTTTGCCTTAGAAGAAGGCTTAGACGACATGACGTCAGCGGATCCGAGCGCGCTGATTGGACGAGCGGCTGCGCATAGCGTGAGCCGCGGCCACATCTCTAGCAGGGCGGGCGCGTGTCCGCGACAGGCATTTGTGTATGGCCAGGGCGGGCACGATCCCTGTTAGAGGGAAGCGGGGGGTGCAGCCGCCAGCGCGCTCAGAGCCGTTTGCCTTAGAAGAAGGCTTAGACGACATGACGTCAGCGGATCCGAGCGCGCTGATTGGACGAGCGGCTGCGCACACACCATAGGGGTGCCCCAGGGGCAAGGACCAAAAGGATAGTCAAAATCCTTGGTTTTGGTCCACTTTAAAGCGGAAAAAAAACGTGATTTTCACTCTCATGAGTTTGGGTTCTTACCCTGATTGCATCCCAATTTGGGATGCCCCGCTATGTGAAACCCCCCAAATTGCCCATAAAAACGCACCTTTCTGCTGTCCTATGGTGCAAGTGCGGGCTCTCGTCCAATTTGCGATGTACGCCATGAATATTAATGATCGGAATCCGGCTCTGATTAGACACAGAGCTCGACAATACTGAGCGGGAATGGCCGCATCTATGGTTTTCCTGCAATGGCTGGGCGCAGGAGTGAGCCCCAAACCAGAGATGCAGCTGGTGAGGTTTACATCACTATGGGAGCCACCGGGAAATTTACCGGAGACCCGGAGGGGTTCGCCAATTTGGGATGCCTCAGGGGCAAAGCCAGAACCTTAACCAGAACTCAGCGTCCTACTTAAGCCAAAGCTGGTGCTTGTTGCGACACTCGAGCCAGTGAAGCTGGAGGAGCAGCATGACAGGCGAGGAACCTTGATCATATTGCCGGCCCATTGACCATAGCTCCCAACTGTCCCTGATTTGGAAAGAATGTCCCTCTTTTCAGTCCATGTCCCTTGTTCTCACTTGTCCCTCTTTGAGGTGTAACATCATTACATGATTAATTCTCCTATTTAAAGTATTTATAATGTTGTAACTGTTACAAGCTATCTCCTATCTATCCCTCAATGAGGGGGTGTGGCTTTATCCATCCTTCAATGAGGGGGCGTGGCTTCATTTACATATTGTCCCTTTGAGGCGTAACATGCAGATCTGCAGCAATAAATGATTCATTTGCCTATTCAAAGTGTTTCTATAGTTATAACTGTTACAATGTATCTCCTATCCATCCCTCAATGAGGGGGCGTGGCTTCATCCATCCTTCAATGAGGGAGGCGTGTCTTCATTTACATATTGTCCCTCTTTTAGGTGTAACATACAGATCTGCATCAATAAACGATTCATTCGCCTAATTAATAAATGTGTTTCTATTGTTGTAACTGTTACACCCTATCTCCTATCCACCCCTTAATGAGGGGGCGTGGCTTCATCCATCCCTCAATGAGGGAGGCGTGTCCTAATTTACATATTGTCCCTCTTTTAGGTGTAACATACAGATCTGCATTAATAAACGATTCATTAGCCTAATTAATAAATGTGTTTTTATTGTTGTAACTGTTACATCCTATCTCCTATCCATCCCTCAATGAGGGGGGCGTGGCTTCATCCATCCCTCAATGAGGGGGCGTGGCTTCATCCATCCCCCAATGAGGGGGTGTGGCTTCATGCATCCCTCAATGAGGAGGCGTGGCTTCATCCATCCCTCAATGAGGGGGCGTGGTTTCATCCATCCCTCAATGAGGGAGGCGTGTCTTCATTTACATATTGTCCCTGTTTGAGGTGTAACATACAGATCTGCATCAATAAACGATTCATTCGCCTAATTAACAAATGTGTTTCTATTGTTGTAACTGTTACACCTTATCTCCTATCCATCCCTCAATGAGGGGGCGTGGCTTCATCCATCCCTCAATGAGGGGGCGTGGCTTAATTTAACAATTGTCCCCTCTTTCCCACCCTGAAAAGTTGGAAGATAAGCCATTATAATCATCTTTCTTTATATAGGGACAACATATTCCGGCAGCACTTGACAATCTATTGCTCATACTATATATACAGGTTCCTGGGTTTTACTGTGGTGAAAAAAGAGGAAGTGAAAGAGGAAACAGGAGGCTGCGACTGTTCACATTAGGATCATATATATTTTTTAATATTGCACCACCCACGGCCATAGCGATGTATGAAGCAGGCTAATAAAAGAGTGACTTGATAGGGCGATTCTTATACCGGGCATGTACAGTCTTAGCCGATTTCCTGTTGACAGGACTTCCTGTACGTGGTGAGCAAACAGGACGTTCATCCAACGGAAAAGCCGTGGGTGTCACTGAAGTCAGCCAGGTGTCACCGGCATAGAAGCCGATGACAGGGTGTGGGAAACATATAAGATAGGCTCTTATTCAGGGTGAGGGTCCGGATTAATGTGGGCAATCTGTATGTACAGGGTGTGGGAAACATATAAGATAGGCTCTTATTCAGGGTGAGGGTCCGGATTAATGTGGGCAATCTGTATGTACAGGGTGGGGGAAACATATAAGATAAGATCTTATTCAGGGCGAAGGTCTGGATTAATGTGGGCAATCTGTATGTACAGGGTGTGGGAAACATATAAGATAGGCTGGCTCTTATTCAGGGTGAAGGTCCGGATTAATGTGAGCAATCTGTATGTACAGGGCGTGGGAAACATACAACATAGGCTCTTAATGTGGGCAATCTGTATGTACAGGGAGGAAACATATAAGATAGGCTCTTATTCAGGGTGAAGGTCCGGATTAATGTGAGCAATCTGTATGTACGGGGGGGGGGGGGAAACATACAAGATAGGCTCTTATTCAGGGTGAAGGTCCGGATTAATGTGAGCAATCTGTATGTACAGGGGGGGGACATACAAGATAGGCTCTTATTCAGGGTGAAGGGTAGTGGGGGATATGGCAACCAGCGCGCTCGGATCTGCTCGCCTTAGACAAGCTCCTGGACGAGGCGGGAGCGAATCCGAGCGCGCTGATTGGACAAGAGGCAGCTGTTCGGGGGAAGGGTAAGTGACATCGGGCGATCTGGGGGTTTCACCCAATCGGGGTGCACCGGGGGAAAGGACCAAAACCCAGGAGAGTCAAAATCCTGGGTTTTGGTTCACTTTAATCTAAAAACAAAACCAGAAGGTGATGTGATACAGAGAAAGATACGGGCAGGCTGATTCATCACTAACGCCAGGTAGCGACAGATGAGCGTCTGTAGCAGGCATTTCCTCCATCCCTCCAATCTATCCTGAACTCTGCTGCTCACCTCATCCATCTCTCCTCTCGCTCCTCCAGTTCTGCTCCTCCATCCCTCCAATCTATCCTGAACTCTGCTGCTCGCCTCATCCATCTCTCCTCTCGCTCCTCCAGTTCTGCTCCTCCATCCCTCCAATCTATCCTGAACTCTGCTGCTCGCCTCATCCATCTCTCCTCTCGCTCCTCCAGTTCTGCTCCTCCATCCCTCCAATCTATCCTGAACTCTGCTGCTCACCTCATCCATCTCTCCTCTCGCTCCTCCAGCTCTGCTCCTCCATCCCTCCAATCTATCCTGAGCTCCGCTGCTCGCCTCATCCATCTCTCCTCTCGCTCCTCCAGCTCTGCTCCTCCATCCCTCCAATCTATCCTGAACTCTGCTGCTCGCCTCATCCATCTCTCCTCTCGCTCCTCCAGTTCTGCTCCTCTCTGCCAATCCCTACACCGGCTGCCAGTCCCACAGCGAATCCTGTTCAAAACTCTAACCCTCGCCTACAAAGCTCTCTCCAACCAGGCCCCTCCCTACATCTCATCTCTAATCCAACAATATCAACCTAGACGCAGCCTCCGCTCTTCTGCCGACCTTCTCCTGTCCTCCACTCTGGTCACTTCCTCTCACGCCCGCCTCCAGGACTTCTCACGTGCAACTTCAATCTTCTGGAATGCCCTCCCGCACCCAATCCGCCACTCCACAACCCTCAAAACCTTCAAAGGTGCCCTTAAAACTCACTTATTCAGACAAGCATATAATCTGGCCAAACCAATCCTCTAAAGGGCACAAAGCTCAATACTGACTGTGTGTGATCCTTCCCCCTCGTCTTCACCCCTCTTCCTTTAGACTGTAAGCTCCTCGGGGGCGGGGCTCTCTCCCCTATTGTATCTCAGAATATCCACTGTCAACTCTGTAAAACTGCATTTGATATAGTCTATGTACCGTATGTTTCTACCCTGTCTGTAATTACTACTTTGTAAAGCGCTGCGGAAGATGATGGCGCTATATAAATAAACAATAATAATAATAACTGTGCCGCTCTGCATTCTGGGATTGCTGACCTTTTCCTGACCCCAGCTCTGCTCTGTCTGAGCAAAGCTCAGCTATAACCCCGGCCCCTGCACTTTATCCCACTCTCCTCTCCTCAGTAAGTGTGATGCTTCTGAGTCAAGATGGCGGCGCCCGTATCCTAGAGTCCTGAACAGAGTTGCAGCCCAGTGGGGGAAAGAATAATAAGTGACTAAAAACTTAAAATATATTAATGTTAGATGCTGGGGAATCGTTTTATAAGGGTTTGGGCTTTTCAATAAATCATGGTGAAGGTCCGGTTTAAAGAGAAGTAAAAGAACGTCCATTGAAATGTATGGGAGAGCGACAGGTAGCGACAGGTAATACGTAGCGCTGTGCAAGGCTGAACGCCGACACTGTTCGCTGAGGCTGGGATAATGATGAATCAGACGCTACATGGCGCTATCCCAGTCGCTCAACAGATTCTGCATGATAAATGTGTAATTGCTGCCGTGTCCGGCGTTCACCTGTCGCTATCTGGCGCTATCCCTTCATGAATAAGGGCCTATGTAACAAAGATAACAGATTGCCTCTTGAATGGCGAGGTGTCCGGAGGGCGCAGTAGATGCAGGGAAGGGCTCCACAGGCTCTGTCTTTGTCGTCATGGCAACAATGACAAGAGCGCCAAGATGATAACTCGGGCGAAAGATGGAGAGGAGGGGCGTCTCCTGGATTGGAGGAGATAGAGATACAGGGGGTCCCCCGGGGATCATCCTGTTTTCATGGCAGACACAACATTGCCGTACGCCGCAAACCAAGGTGACAGCCAGTCAGATGACGGCGAGGGGGTGTGGTCAGAATAAAGAAGCCCCGCCTCCTGCATAATAGAGGTTTGTTATCATTTCCCCGCCACTCCCAAAGAGCTCCCATGGCAGCACCATGAAGCTAATGTTCTCTGTGCAGTGCTGCGGCATATGTCAGCGCTATATAATGTATAATAACAGTGTGTGAGTGTGGAGGAGACAATAGAGTGTGAGCTCTGAGGGACAGGAGGTCATGTGACTGCTTCTATGTACAGCGCTGTGGTATATGTCAGCGCTATATAATGTATAATAACAGTGTGTGAGTGTGGAGGAGACATTAGAGTGTGAGCTCTGAGGGACAGGAAGTCATGTGACTGCTTCTATGTACAGCGCTGTGGTATATGTCAGCGCTATATAATGTATAATAACAGTGTGTGAGTGTGGGGGAGACATTAGAGTGTGAGCTCTGAGGGACAGGGGGTCATGTGACTGCTTCTATGTACAGCGCTGTGGTATATGTCAGCGCTATAACAGTGTGTGATTGTGGAGGGGACATTAGAGTGTGAGCTCTGAGGGACAGGGCGTCATGTGACTGCTTCTATGTACAGCGCTGTGGTATATGTCAGCGCTATATAATGTATAATAACAGTGTGTGAGTGTGGGGGAGACATTAGAGTGTGAGCTCTGAGGGACAGGGCGTCATGTGACTGCTTCTATGTACAGCGCTGTGGTATATGTCAGCGCTATATAATGTATAATAACAGTGTGTGAGTGTGGGGGAGACATTACAGTGTGAGCTCTGAGGGACAGGAGGTCATGTGACTGCTTCTATGTACAGCGCTGTGGTATATGTCAGCACTATATAAATGTATAATAACAATGTGTGAGTGTGGGGGAGACATTAGAGTGTGAGCTCTGAGGGACAGGGGGTCATGTGACTGCTTCTATGTACAGCGCTGTGGTATATGTCAGCGCTATATAATGTATAATAACAGTGTGTGAGTGCGGAGGAGACATTAGAGTGTGAGCTCTGAGGGACAGGGGGTCATGTGACTGCTTCTATGTACAGCGCTGTGGTATATGTCAGCACTATATAAATGTATAATAACAATGTGTGAGTGTGGGGGAGACATTAGAGTGTGAGCTCTGAGGGACAGGGGGTCATGTGACTGCTTCTATGTACAGCGCTGTGGTATATGTCAGCACTATATAAATGTATAATAACAATGTGTGAGTGTGGGGGAGACATTAGAGTGTGAGCTCTGAGGGACAGGAGGTCATATGACTGCTTCTATGTACAGCGCTGTGGTATATGTCAGCGCTATATAATGTATAATAACAGTGTGTGAGTGCGGAGGAGACATTACACTCCATTGATACAGGCTTAGTGTGCTTTGTACAGCGCTGCAGTATATGTCGGCACCATATTGCGACACAGCGATTTGAACGCCGCAGGCTCCTCTTTGTTGGCTTAGTGGCAGAATAAACGCGATGCGCGTGTTCTCGGCGGCGGTTCTGCGCTGTGACATCAGCAGAAGGTTGTGTTTGGTTTTGGCTCAGGGGGGGAACACACAGATCTTTTTGTTGGTTGTTGTTCTCTCAGCCTCGTGGTCACAATAATCGCGGAGACGCGGACAATGGGGCGACTGTCCTGCGCTGCCGCCGCTGCTGGAGCGTGGAAGGCGGCGGCCGGTCCCCTCTGGGGAGGACTCAACGACATCGCCCAAAATTTCTGCCAACAAGTGACCGAATGGACCTTATGTGACCAGGAGGGAGATTGCAGGACTACTAACCTGTATTCAGATTGCAGCATGGGTGGACACCCTAAAGTGGACCAAAAGCGGCCCTGCAGTCTATAAGACTCCAGGGCTGCCTGATTCCCTCCCTCCGGAACATCCAGATTCGGGATGCCCCGCTGTGTTAAAACCCCAGGTTGCCCAGTAAACTCACCTTCTCCCCAATCCAGTGGCACAGGCGCGAGCAGCGGGCACCGCCTGCTATACCTTAATCCGGACCTTCACCATGATTTAATGAAAAGCCCAAACCCTTAAAAAACTATTCCCCAGCATCTAAAATTAATATATTTTAAGTTTTTAGTCACTTACTTATTATTCTTTCCCCCACTGGGCTGCAACTCTGTTCAGGACTCTAGGATACGGGCGCCTGCTATCTTGACTCAGAAGCTTCACACATACTGAGGAGAGGAGAGCGGGATAAAGTTCAGGGGACGGGGTTATAGCTGTGCTTTGCACAGACAGATCAGAGCTAGGGGCAGGGAAAGGGCAGCAATCCCAGAATGCAGAGCAGCACAGTCAGAAGGGGGGGGGGGGAACATATAAGATAGGCTCATATTCAGGGTGAGGGTCCGGATTAATGTGAGCAATCTGTATGTACAGAGTGGGGGGAACATATAAGATAGGCTCATATTCAGGGTGAGGGTCCGGATTAATGTGAGCAATCTGTATGTACGGGGGGGGGAACATATAAGACAGGCTCTTATTCAGGGTGAGGGTCCGGATTAATGTGGGCAATCTGTATGTACAGGGTTTGGGAAACATATAAGATAGACTCTTATTCAGGGTGAAGGTCCGGATAAATGTGGGCAATCTGCATGTACAGGGGGAGAAACATATAAGATAGGCTCTTATTCAGTGTGAAGGTCCGGATTAATGTGGGCAATCTGTATGTACAGGGTGTGGGAAACATATAAGATAGGCTCTTATTCAGGGTGAAGGTCCGGATAAATGTGGGCAATCTGTATGTACGGGGGGGGGGGGGGGAACATATAAGATAGGCTCTTATTCAGGGTGAAGGTCCGGATTAATGTGGGCAATCTGTATGTACAGGGTGTGGGAAACATATAAGATAGGCTCTTATTCAGGGTGAAGGTCCGGATTAATGTAAGCAATCTGTATGTCCGGGGGGGGGGGAAACATATAAGATAGGCTCTTATTCAGGGTGAAGGTCCGGATTAATGTAAGCAATCTGTATGTCCGGGGGGGGGGGGGGAACATAAGATAGGCTCTTATTCAGGGTGAAGGTCCGCTTTAAGCAGGGCGCATGTCCGTACCAGGCGGAGACACGCTCCCTATTAGAGGGTAGCAGGGATGCGGCTGTCGGCTCGCTCGGCTGTTTGGCCGCGCATGTGCCATAGGAAAGGTGGGTTTATGTGGTTGACCTTGGTTCGGTCTCACATAAACGGGGGAATCCCGAATCAGGGTGCCCAAGAGGCAAAGAACAAAGCCTGCGAAAGTCAGAATCCCAGGTTTTAGTCCACTTTAAGGCGGACCAAAACCCAGGATTTTGACTATTCTGTGTCTTATAGATCCCTGGGCTGATCACGCTCGGTTTTGGTCCACTTTAAAGGGTGAATTTCACTTACAACGACATTTTTAAAAGTTCCCATTATTGTGTGCCAAAGTGAGGTTCTTACTTATTATTATTATTATTATAATTATTAACTTATAATTGATGTTCAGCTAATAAAGCGGGTGATTGCAGTCAGGCCTATACAAGGATGAGCGAATGATTGGCTCTTGGAGTGTCATGAAGGTGTGTGACCAGCAGGAGGTGCCCATTGGCACACAGCGCAGTATTAACGGCCAGCGCAGGTCAGCGTGGCGGCGGCTGAATCTCATTATGGTGATCTTGCACAGGATTTTCTAGTGAAGAGGTAAGCGTCAGATGGTCTCTACTGTGTCGCTAATCTTATTACGCCTAAGACGCGACGATCGCCCTTGGCCGACAGACACCCAGCGCTCGCCCAGCACAACCATTATTGGCACCCGAGTCCTAAGCTGGACGCACCGCTATGCTATGACTGTGAGGCTACCATCACCCTGACCCCTTCTGTATCCTCCCTTATACCCTAATAGAGTGTAAGCTCTTCTCCTTCTGTATCCTCCCTTATACCCTAATAGAGTGTAAGCTCTTCTCCTTCTGTATCCTCCCTTATACCCTAATAGAGTGTAAGCTCTTCTCCTTCTGTATCCTCCCTTATACCCTAATAGAGTGTAAGCTCTTCTCCTTCTGTATCCTCCCTTATACCCTAATAGAGTGTAAGCTCCTCTCCTCCTGTATCCTCCCTTATACCCTAATAGAGTGTAAGCTCTTCTCCTTCTGTATCCTCTCTTATACCCTAATAGAGTGTAAGCTCTTCTCCTTCTGCATCCTCCCTTATACCCTAATAGAGTGTAAGCTCTTCTCCTCCTGTATCCTCCCTTATACCCTAATAGAGTGTAAGCTCTTCTCCTTCTGTGTCCTCCCTTATACCCTAATAGAGTGTAAGCTCTTCTCCTTCCGTATCCTCCCTTATACCCTAATAGAATGTAAGCTCTTCTCCTTCTGTGTCCTCCCTTATACCCTAATAGATTGTAAGCTCTTCTCCTTCTGTATCCTTCTTATACCCTAATAGAGTGTAAGCTCTTCCAGCCTCCGCAGGTTTATAAAAAGGTGGAGAATAAGAGAGGATTCACTGCCATAAACCTAAATCAGAAATGATTTAGGTTTATGGCAGTGGTGTAACTAAGTGTGAAGGGGCCCTGGTGCAAATTTTGAATTGGGTTGTAAGGTTGTGGCTCATACACGACTTGCCTGTGTAATATATATATATATATATGTGGTGCAGAGCATGACAGGACAGCAAGATGGTGCTGCCCAATGGAGGTGGCGCAGGACTGAGGGATGCTGGAGCGTCATGTGATCAGACAGGTAAGGGTCAGGGGGCCAGAAAGCCAGGTTTTGGGAACTCTTTATTACCTCCCCAACGCCTACAATGTCCCTCTTTAATTTGCCACCCTCTTTCTCACCCTAAAAAGCTGTAAGGTAAGTTCCTGTAACACTGGTGTGATACTGGTGATGGTGTCAGTGCCGAGGATACGTGACAAAGTAATTCTGCTTCTCGCCATCATTTGTTTTTCTTTGAACCGGACCTTCACCATGATTTATTGAAAAGCCCAAACCCTTATAAAACGGTTCCCCAGCATCTAAAGTTAATATATTTTAAGTTTTTAGTCACTTATTATTCTTTCCCCCACTGGGCTGCAACTCTGTTCAGGACTCTAGGATACGGGCGCCGCCAGCTTGACTAAGAAGCATCACATACCGAGGAGAGGAAAGTGGGATAAAGTGCAGGGGGGTGGGGTTATAGCTGTGCTTTGCTCAGACAGAGCAGATCTGGGGTCAGGAAAAGGTCAGCAATCCCAGAATGCAGAGCAGCACAGTCAGAAGACACTTCCTGTTTGCAGGCTGCCTGATGTTCCATGAGCCACCATCTTGGATGTTTAAAGGCTCATAACATGCAGTAGATGCAGGTAGGATGATTTTTAGTGTGAGCAATCTGTATGTACAGTGTGTGGGAAACATATAAGATATGCTCTTATTCAGGGTGAAGGTCTGGATTAATGTGAGCAATCTGTATGTACAGGGTGTGGGAAACATATAAGATAGACTCTTATTCAGGGTGAAGGTCCGGATTAATGTGAGCAATCTGTATGTACAGGGTGTGGGAAACATATAAGATAGGCTCTTATTCAGGGTGAAGGTCCGGATTAATGTGAGCAATCTGTATGTACAGGGTGTGGGAAACATATAAGATAGACTCTTATTCAGAGTGAAGGTCCGGATTAATGTGAGCAATCTGTATGTACAGGGTGTGGGAAACATATAAGATAGGCTCTTATTCAGGGTGAAGGTCCGGATTAATGTGAGCAATCTGTATGTACAGGGTGTGGGAAACATATAAGATAGACTCTTTTCAGAGTGAAGGTCCGGATTAATGTGGGCAATCTGTATGTACAGGGTGTGGGAAACATATAAGATAGGCTCTTTTCAGAGTGAAGGTCCGGATTAATGTGGGCAATCTGTACAGGGTGTGGGAAACATATAAGATAGGCCCTTATTCAGGGTGAAGGTCCGGATTAATGTGGGCAATCTGTATGTACAGGGGGGAAATATACAAGATAGGCTCTTATTTAGGGTTTTGGTCCGCTTTCAGTGTTCCCTTTGGTTTATTGAGCAGGGTTATACATTTATTACACTGACTAAAGGAAATAAAGCGCACCTGTCACAACCCAGGAGACTATCAAACACAACAACCATGAGCAAAATAAGAGCGAAGCACTTTCCCTTTAAATCTCTCTCTGCACACCTGTGGGCGGGGCCTTGAGTTAATCCCAGCCCTGTGATTGGTCGGTTCATTCTCCTCAGACCTCCCCCCCTTTCTATAATGTGTTTTCACCTTCTAGAGCGGGGCCGTCTCTTTATTGCGCGGACTGTACCATCCATTCCCGTCGGTGGAGGGGTCGGGGGTGTATAGTAAAGACGTCAGGTGCCGCTTGGTCCTGTTACGCGCCCCTTGTTGGATACTGTCGTGAGGGAACGGATCGGGCGGAGTGACGTGTGAGAGGCGCGGGGGTTTCTGGGACACTATTCGCTCCCCCCCCCCCCCCGTGCGAGTGGTAGGCTCCGGAGTGGGCGGGGCCGATGTTGCGGAGAGCATAGTGTGAGAGGAGAGAGAGAGCAGAGCGGGCGGCTCACCCGGGATGCGGCGGCGAGGTAGGTGAGCGCTGCGTGTGCGCGTGCGCAGGAGGGGCCCCGAGTGCTGTTCCTCTCAGGGGGCCCCTAATGTCACTTGCTGGCCGTTTAACCCTTTTCCCGCCTCTCCCAACATTTACCCCTTCCTCACTGAGAAGACCCCTCCCCCGGGGGGCGGAGCTTCTGAGCCAAGGTGGGTGATATAACCCTTTCCTCACTGAGGCCTCCTGTCATTGGTCTGTCTCTTAACCCCTTCCTCACTGAGGCCTCCTATCATTGGTCTGGTGTCTCATTAACCCCTTCCTCACTGAGGCCTCCTGTCATTGGTCTGTCTCTTAACCCTTTCCTTACTGAGGTCTCCTGTCATTGGTCTGTCTCTTAACCCTTTCCTCACTGAGGCCTCCTGTCATTGGTCTGTTGTCTCATTAACCCTTTCCTCACTGAGGCCCCTGTCATTGGTCTGTCTCTTAACCCTTTCCTCACTGAGGCCTCCTGTCATTGGTCTGTCTCATTAACCCCTTCCTCACTGAGGCCCCTGTCATTGGTCTGTCTCATTAACCCCTTCCTCACTGACGCCCCTGTCATTGGTCTGTCTCATTAACCCCTTCCTCACTGAGGCCCCTGTCATTGGTCTGTCTCATTAACCCCTTCCTCACTGAGGCCCCTGTCATTGGTCTGTCTCATTAACCCCTTCCTCACTGAGGCCCCTGTCATTGGTCTGTCTCATTAACCCCTTCCTCACTGAGGCCTCCTGTCATTGGTCTGTCTCTTAACCCCTTCCTTACTGAGGCCTCCTGTCATTGGTCTGTCTCTTAACCCTTTCTTCCTTGAGGCCCCTGTCATTGGTCTGTTGTCTCATTAACCCTTTCCTTACTGAGGCCTCCTGTCATTGGTCTGTCTCTTAACCCCTTCCTTACTGAGGCCTCCTGTCATTGGTCTGTCTCTTAACCCCTTCCTCACTGAGGCCTCCTGTCATTGGTCTGTCTCATTAACCCCTTCCTCACTGAGGCCCCCTGTGCACACCCCTGTCATTAGTCTGGTGTCTCATTAACCCTTTCCTCACTGAGGCCCCTGTGCACACCCCTGTCATTAGTCTGGTGTCTCATTAACCCTTTCCTCACTGAGGCCCCTGTGCACACCCCTGTCATTAGTCTGGTGTCTCATTAACCCCTTCCTCACTGAGGCCCCCTGTGCACACCCCTGTCATTAGTCTGGTGTCTCATTAACCCTTTCCTCACTGAGGCCCCTGTGCACACCCCTGTCATTAGTCTGGTGTCCCTTTAAACTCCTTTCCTAACCAAGGCCCCTGTACAGACCTCTACCCGTAAGTCTCATTAACCTCTTCCTAACTGAGGCCTCTGTGCACGCCCTCGCTCACCGCTTCTGGGGACTAATCGCCCCCCTTACCTTATGGTGCACGAGCGCGTCTCGCTAGCCGAGTGTTTTATTATCCCTTTAACTCTTGCCTTGTTGTTGCTTCTGGTGTCTCTCGCTAACCCCTTCCCTCCTGGATCCTTAACCCCTTCCTTACTGATCAGCTCCCCCTTTTATTAGTGTCCAATTAACCCCTTCATTCCTGAGGCCCTTTTACGTTCTTCACCCTTAGTAATGAAGGGATTAAGGAGCCACCGGACTAAGGGTGAAGAACACAAAAGAGCCTCAGGAAGGAAAGGGGTTAATAGCACACTAATTAAAGGCGGGTATGCTCAGTAAGGAAGGGGTTAAGGAGCCACCGAACTGAGCATACCCCCCTTTTATTAGTGTACTATTAACCTCTTCTTTCCTGTGGCCCTTTGACATTCTTCACCCTTAGACTGGTGGCTCCTTAACCCCTTCCTTACTGAGCAGACACCACTTTGATTAATTAGTGTCCTATTAACCCCTTCCATCCTGTGGTCCTTTTATGTTCCTCACCCTTAGTCTTGTGGCCCCTTAACCTCTTCCTTGCTGAACCGCCCCGCCCCCTTTGATAGTGTCCTATTAACCCCTTCTCTCCTGTGGCCCTTTTACAATCTTCACCCTTAGTCTCGTGACTCCTTAACCTCTTCCTTGCTGAGCAGACCCCCCTCCATTACTTATTGTCCTATTAACCCCTTCCCTCCTGTGGCTCTTGAGCAGAACCCTTTGATTAGTAGTAGTAGTAATAATAATAAAAAAACATTTATATAGCACCAACCTATTCAGCGGCGTTGCACAATCATAGGGATCTCGTTCAGACCTGCAACAAACACGTCGGCATTTGAAAGAAAACTTGAGCGTGGGCTCTGCTCGCAAGAGCTTACAATCCACTACCTTCTTTAGCCTCTTACTCGCTGGGCCCTTTATGCAGTTGCTTATATGAGTTTGGTGTCTCGTCATTGAACTTTTTTTTTTTTTTTTAATGGAAGTCTGCGTTTTCCCCACTTTGTAGTTTGCTGGGGTTGGGGGCATCCCGAATTGGGACTCCCAAGGGGACCAAGAATAGTAAAAATACCGGGTTCTGGTCCACTTCAATAACCCCTTCCCTGCCAAGCCCCTAGTACATCCTCTATTATTACTGAGGCTCCATTGGCCGACCCCTCTCTTAGGCCTGGTGTCACATTAACCCCTTCTTTACCAAGGCCCTTATGCATGCTTCACCCTGGTGGCTCTCCTTAGTTTGCAGACCCCCCCCCCATTAATCTAGTGCCCTGTTTACCACCTGTGGTCCTTAACCTGGACCTTTACCATGATTTACTGAAAAGCCCAAACCCTTAAAAAAGATTCCCCAACATCTAAAATTAATATATTTTAAGTTTTTAGTCACTTATTATTGTTTCCCCCACTGGGCTGCAACTCTGTTCAGGACTGTAGGATACGGGCGCCGCCATCTTGCCTCAGAGGTATCACACGTACTGAGGAGAGGAGAGCGGGATACAGTGCAGGGGGCGGGGTTATAGCTGTGCTTTGCACAGATAGAGCAGAGCTGGGGTCAGGGAAAGGACAGCAATCCCAGAATGCAGAGCAGCACAATCAGACGACACTTCCTGTTTGCAGGCTGCCTGATTCTCCATGAGCCACCATCTTGTGTGGTGGGGGAAACATATAAGATAGCCTCTTATTCAGGGTAAAGGTCCGCTTTAAAGTGGACCAAAAGCCAGGATTTTGACTATCCTGAGTTTTGGTCCTTTTCCCCTGGGGACCCCGATCGGGGATGCCCCGCTGTGTGAAACACCCCAGGTCGCCAAAGTCAACTCACCTCATCCCGGACCTACGGCGCATGCACGGCTGCTCGACCAATCAGCACGCTTGGAGCCGCTGACGTCACGTTGTCTAAGTCTTCGTCTAAGGCCATCTGCTCCCAGCGCGCTGGCGGCCGCATCCCCCGCTTCCCTCTAACATGGAGCGTGCCCGCACCGGCCATTCACAAATGCCTGGCGCATGCGCCATTGGACCGGGAAACAAGGTAAATGTATGGGGTGACCTGGGGGGTTACACAGTGGGGATTTTGGATGCCCCCGGTGGAGGGAATTGATCGTCTGGGAATGTTATAGATTTCCGAGCTGATCGCTGTGGCTTTTGGTCAACATTAAAGCGGAACAAAACCTGGGAATTGCACTTTCTTGTTTTTTTTCCATACCCCCGGGCATCCCGAATTCGGTCGCGTTGTTAAACCCCCCAGTTCACCCAGTAAAACTCGCCTCTCCTTGGTCCAAAGGCACATGCTCTGGCTTTTGTCAAATCAGAGCCCTTTGCCGTGTTTACATCCTTCGGCAAAGAGCTCTAATTGCCTTTATTATTATTATTATTATTAATGTTTATTTATATAGCGCCATCAACTTCCGTAGCGCTTTACAAGGTAAGAATACAGACAAGGTAAAACATATAGCACAGAGAACAATACAAAATTAGAAGATTAACAACACACAGGAATTCCACGTTCCTGTGTGTTGTTCCTCTGTGCCACGGCATCCTGTATTGGGATGCCCCGCTGTGTGTACCCCCCCCCCCCAGGTCAACCCGTCCTTCTGCTCCTATGGCGCAGACTTGAGCGATGATTGGCTGAGCGGCACGCTCGCTGTCTCTTGGCTTTCTTTGGCGCCGCTGGATGGCACCGCCAGCAGCATCCCCCGCCCACCGTGCAGCCGCGTGCACGTCTAGAGGTGAGCGGGGATGCACTCCGATCCGGGGTGCCCCGCTGTGTGAAGCCCCCCAGGTGGCTGAGGTCACTCACCTCTCCTCAGGCCCACGCTGCAGGCCGCACTTGCGAGTGACGCCGGTATCGCACTGCCCCCTTCGGCTGTGCGAGCCCCCACACAGCTATTTCTCCTTGAGGCTCCAGGGCCACGCGCAGCCGAGAAGGGAAGCGAGTGATGCCGGTCGAGTATGCGTTGTGGGCTCTGGTGGGAGGGAGTAGGCCTCAGACTCCAGGGTGGGTTTTGGTCCACTTAAACCCTCCCTTTTTTTTTTTTTTCCTCTTGTGAGTTTATTTTAGCAACCCCTTCCCTGCCGAGTCCATTTCCTTCTGTCTGATTATTCTGGTGTCCTCCTTAAAGTGGACCAAAACTCACTGCGATCGGTTCGGGAATCTATAAGATTCCTGGGCTGATCGATTCCCTTCCCTCCGGGGCATCCAAAATCGGGATGCCCCGCTGCGTGAAACCCCCCAGGTCGCCCCATACACTTACCTTGTTTCCCGGTCCAATGGCAAATGCGCGAGCCACATCCCCGCTATGCTTCTAGCAGGGCGCATGCTCGCGCCAGGCATTTGTGAATGTCCGGCGCGGGCACACTCCCTGTTAGAGGGAAGCAGGGGATGCCACCGCCAGCGCACTCAGGGCCACTGCCCTGAGACGACGTGATGTCAGCAGCTCCGAGCACGCTGATTGGACGAGCAGCCACGCATGCTCTGTAGGCCCTGGAAGAGGTGAGTTGGCTTTGGCAATCTGGGGGGGGGGGTTCACACAGGAGGGCATCCCCGATGGGGGGGCAAGGACCAAAACCCTGGATAGTCTAACCAATTTTGGGTTTTGGTCCACTTTAACCCTTTGCACACCCCTGTTTTTAGCCCGGTGGATCATGAGACCCCTGTACATATAACTCCCAGCAGTCTGGTGTCCCATTAACCCCTTCTCTGATCCCATCAGAGGATTCTGGTGTGACGTCCCATTAACCCCTTCTCTGCCTTAGTCCTCTTCTCTGATCCCATCAGATGATTCTGGTGTGACGTCACATTAACCCCTTCTCTGCCTGCTCGGCTTACCCTTCTTATCATGCCTTTGACATGAGGTTGTTTGAATGCTTTTAACATCTTGCTTCTGGAGCCCATCTGATATCGCCCCCCCCCAACCCCCCCCCCCCCCGCTGCCCCATCCTTTTTTAATCCTATGTCTTCCCATTGGCTGGAACCCTTATCCTGTTGTCTATTATCCCCCATTCACCGCATATCCGTTTCGAAGGTCGCGCAGGGATGTATTCAGCCTTGGCAGACAATCCCTTACATTTCACTTGGTGCTTCAAGGGTCATTGACCCCTTTGGAGGCTGTGTGATGGAATGTGGCCCCTGGGTTGCCCCTCCGGTGGTGGCATTGTGATGGATGCCCGACGGGGCCCCGCCTGCTCCTGGCACGGTGACCTTGGCAGAGACACATTGGGCTCCGCTGACCTAAAGCCTTATGATTCGGTGGGCAATGTTGCTGACCCTACCTGCCTGATCTCCGTCTACTATTGTCTATAGACCAGTCCCTAGTCATCCTTGAAGTGAAAGTAACCTTTTACGGTCAGGTTTGCATGGAGGATGGTCTAGAGGAAGGGGGTTCTGCATCTGAACAGATATATATAAATATATATATTTCATGAATAATATTTAAGAATAAATAAAAAATATATATAAATATATATATATTTAATAATATAATTATAATGATAATTCATGAATAAATAAAATATATAAATATATATATATATATATATATATATTTGTATTTATTTGTCTATGTCTAGGAATGTGTCCTCTGCATTTAAAGCAGACTCTAGGGCTGAGGGTTTTGTTTTGCTTTAAGGTTGCTTTTCTCTTTTTAGACCGACCGCTGGTCTTGGTTGGATGCAAGCCTGGGAGGTATATCTAGATTTTCCTAGATTTTCATCTAGATTAGACTCCTTCATAAATGGCCAGTAATTAGTAGTAACACATTTACTGTAGCAAATGGTAACATCTGGTTAATAATAATAATTGATATATTAATATATAAAAATAAAATAATAATTAATGAATAATAATTAAAATATATATATTCTATTTGTCTAGGAATGTGTCCTCTGCATTTAAAGCAGACTCTAGGGCCGAGGGTTATCAGGGTTTTTTGTTCCACTTTAAGGTTGCTTTTCTCTTTTTAAAGTGGACCAAAACCCAGGATTTTGACTATCCTGGGTTCTGGTACTTGCCCCCGGGGCACCCCGACGAAAGCAACTTGCTTCTTCCCGGTCCTACGGCGCATGCGCGGCCCCTCGTCCAGTCACCATGCTCGGAGCCGCTGATGTCAGATGGTCTAAGCCTTTGTCTCAGGCCAACGGCTTCAAGCGTTCTGCTGGCTGTATCCCCCCGCTACCCTCTAACAGGGAGCGTGGCCGCTTCGGCCATTCACAAATGCCTAGTGCAGCCACACATCCTGCTAGAGGGATAGCGGTGATGCAGCAGCGGCTCGCGCATGTGCCATTGGACCGGGAAACAAGGTAAGTGTATTGGGCGACCTGGGGGATTTCACACAGCGGGGCATCCCGATTTTGGATTCCCTGGGGGGGGGGGAGGGAATCGATCCCTGTTAGAGGGAAGCGGGGGATGCGACCGCCAGCGCGCTCGGAGCCGCTAGCCTTAGGAGAGACCTTCGACGACGTGACGTCAGCGACTCCGAGCACGCTGATTGGACGAACGCCCGCACATGCGCCGTTGAGCTTGGCGATATGGGGGATTACAGGCAGCGGGGTGCCCCGGGGAGAGGACCAAAACCCAGGGTAGTCAAAATCCTGGGTTTTGGTCCACTTTAATAATATAATATATAAAATAATAATAATAATTAACAATATTAATATAATAATAATAATAACGAATATAAATAAAGATAAATATGAATAATAATACAAATAAATAATAATAAAAATAAATAAAAATAATAATAAAAATAAATAAATAATAATGTATTTATTTGCCTATGCCTAGGAATGTGTCCTCTGCATTTAAAGCGGACTCTAGGGTTGCCAGGGTTTTGTTCGGCTTTAATGTTGCTTTTCTCTTTTTAAACCGACCGCTGGTCTAGGTTGGAGGCAAGCCTGGGATGTTTATGTAGATTGTCAGCTCTTGCGCACACGTGCTTTTAAAATTACCCCGGCCGCACCAGACATGTCTGCAGGGGGTGGGCGCGCGTTGTAAGGGGATCTCCCCGCTGATTGAGGTGCTACGTGACCCCCCTCGGCGTCGCTCCGGTGACAGGTCCTCTTCTGTACCCGGCCCCTCGGCCTGTGTGGGTATTTTTATACCGACTCCTCGCTGTTTCCCTGTGTTTGTTTGTTGTTTGCGGTCCGCGTCTCGCCCCCACAAACTCGCACATACTCGCAAGCTGCGCTTAAGTGACTGGAAAGGTGCTGCGATGTAAAGAGAACCTGTCTCCATAGCCGGCGGCTCTCTGGGATTGTTTTGTGTAACTGGCGGGGGAGTTTTCACACTGTCATTTTGTTTGTTGTGCACGTAGGGGGCTGCTCCTCCCTTAAACCGGACTGAATCTAAAATTAATATATTTTATGTTTTTAGTCACTTATTATTCTTTCCCCCCACTGGGCTGCAACTCAGTTCAGGACTCTAGGATACGGGCGCCGCTATCTTGCCTCAGAATCATCACATACTGAGGAGAGGGGGGAGGAAAGTGCAGGGGGCGGGGTTATAGCTGTGCTTTGCACAGACAGAGCAGAGCTGGGGTCAGGGAAAGGTCGGCAATCCCAGATTGCAGAGCGACAGTCAGAAGGCACTTCCTGTTTGCAGGCTGCCTGATGCTCCATGAGCCGCCATCTTGGATGTTTAAAGGCTCATAACATGCAGTAGATGCAGGTAGGATGATTTTTAATGTGAGCAATCTGTATGTACAGGGTGTGGGAAACATATAAGATAGGCTCTTATTCAGGGTGAAGGTCCGGATTAATGTGAGCAATCTGTATGTACAGGGTGTGGGAAACATATAAAATAGGCTCTTATTCAGGGTGAAGGTCTGGATTAATGTGAGCAATCTGTATGTATAGGGTGTGGGAAACATATAAGATAGGCTCTTATTCAGGGTGAAGGTCCGGATTAATGTGAGCAATCTGTATGTACAGGGGGGAAACATATAAGATAGACTCTTATTCAGGGTGAAGGTCTGCTTTAAGAGGACCAAAACCCGTGATTTTACCATCCCAGGTTTTGGGCCACTTTATAATTTGGGATGCCCATCCTGGATCACCCTTAAAACCTTTCCGTCGGTCCCACGGTGCATGCGCGGGCCTCTTGTCCAATCAGCGCTGTGAAAGGAGCACCGGTTTAGTGAAATGGGAGCACCGCATCCCCGGGCTCCATTCGGTCTACCGGGGGCCCGCCCTCGGCCCATTTTAATGGTGGGGTGATCCCTGGGGGGGGGGGTGTTTACACAGCGGGCATCCCAATTCAGGATGCCCCAGGGGGGTATTTAAAGCAGATCTAAACACTGGGCAGTTTAAAGACTTCAGGGCCCCCCAGGGTATCCAAAATAGAGCTTTCCCAAAGCTGGCCATTTGTGGGCAAGAGCTTTCCCAAAGCTGGCCATTTGTGGGCAAGAGCTTTCCCAAAGCTGGCCATCCATAGGGAGGAGCATTCCTAAAGCTGGCCGTCCATGGGGAGGAGCATTCCCAAAGCTGGCCGTCCATAGGGAGGAGCATTTCATTCCCGAAGCTGGCCGTCCATAGGGCCGAGCATTCCCGAAGCTGGCCGTCCATAGGGCCGAGCATTCCCGAAGCTGGCCCTCCATAGGGCCGAGCATTCCCGAAGCTGGCCGTCCATGGGGAGAAGCATTCCCGAAGCTGGCCCTCCATAGGGCCGAGCATTCCCGAAGCTGGCCGTCCATGGGGAGAAGCATTCCCGAAGCTGGCCCTTCATAGGGCCGAGCATTCCCGAAGCTGGCCGTCCATGGGGAGAAGCATTCCCGAAGCTGGCCCTCCATAGGGCCGAGCATTCCCGAAGCTGGCCGTCCATGGGGAGAAGCATTCCCGAAGCTGGCCCTCCATAGGGCCGAGCATTCCCGAAGCTGGCCGTCCATGGGGAGAAGCATTCCCGAAGCTGGCCGTCCATGGGGAGGAGCATTCCCAAAGCTGGCCCTCCATGGGGAGGAGCATTCCCAAAGCTGGCCCTCCATGGGGAGGAGCATTCCCAAAGCTGCCGTCCATGGGGAGGAGCATTCCTAAAGCTGGCCGTCCTTGGGGAGGAACATTCCCAAAGCTGGCCGTCCATAGAAAAGAGCATTCCTAAAGCTGGCCGTCCATAGAAAAGAGCATTCCCAAAGCTGGCCATCCATAGAGAAGAGCATTCCTAAAGCTGGCCATCCATAGAGAAGAGCATTCCTAAAGCTGGCCATCCATAGAGAAGAGCATTCCTAAAGCTGGCCATCCATAGAGAAGAGCATTCCTAAAGCTGGCCATCCATAGAGAAGAGCATTCCTAAAGCTGGCCATCCATTGGGACGAGCATTACAAAATCTGGCCATCCATTGGGAAGAGCATTGCCAAAGCTGGCCCTCCATAGGGACGAGCATTACCAAAGCTGGCCATCCCTGGGGAGGAGCATAGCTAAAGCTGGCCGTCCATTGGGAAGAGCATAGCTAAAGATGGCCGTCCAGAGGGGCAAGCATAGCTAAAGCTCTTGTTTTCACTTCGAGACAGGTGATCGGACCCCATTGCCAGTTAAGGAGGTCGGGATAAAGATCGTACTTGGAAGCGGGCCCTGTATTTCCCTCATTCCTTTTATATCCCAAGAAGAATAATGTGGTGTACGTGCAGCTATGATCTAAGTGCTGGAGGTCTTTTGGTCACGCTCCCATCGCAGGTTCTCCCCCCCCCCCCCCCTTCTAGGAATTCAGGTGGAAGGAGGAGCAGCGGGGCCCTTGCTTAAGGCATTGATAACGATCACGAATGTCATCACCGTTCAGGTGGGACCACAGCCGCTGGTTTCCGGTATAGAGGACTCCAGGGGGTTATGTTGGCCATGAATGGTGAGAATTCAAGTCTTAGAGGGACAGTTTTTTTTAGATGTGACCACTCTCCCGTTCCCATCAGAATGTGTGGGCGCCTTAGCTCAGAGATGCCGGGGATGCGGACGGCACTAAACTTTATCCCAAACTGTAGAAATACTCGTCCCCTCATCTTGAAGGAGTATTTTTTGTCACGGAAGAGTATGCAATTTGCGTGAATTAAAGTGGAACAATATAGAGGTATGGGTGGTTTTAGAGTGGACCAAGATTTGACTATCCTGTGTTTTGGTCCTTGCCCCCGATCGTGGATGCCCCCGCTGTGTGAAACCCCCCAGACCGCAACTCGCCTCTTCCCGGTCTTAAGGTGCATATGCGGCCGCTCGTCCAATCAGTGTGCTCGGGGCCGCTGACGCCACGTCGTCTAATAAGCGTGCTTATGGCCGCATCCCCCAATTCAGGAAGTGTGTCTGCACGTTCCCTGCTAGAGGGATAGCGGGGATGCGGCTTGCGCATGCGCCGTTGGACCGGGAAGCAAGGTAAGTGTATGGGGCGACCTGAGGGGTTTCACACAGCGGGGCATCCCGAATTTGGATGCCCCGGAGGGAGGGAATAGATCGGACGGGGATTCTTATAGGTTTCCGGGCTGATCAGCATGGGTTTTGGTACACTTTAATCCGCCCTCTGGTGGCCGACCCTCGAGGAGGTTCACACAGCGGGGCATCACGATTTGGAATGCCTCAGGGGAAGCTTTGAGTTTTGTTGAGGCAAGTTCAGACACACAAAGGGGGGCACAAGACTGGGACATGGGCAAGTGGGGCAGTAAGGGTCACGACTCCGCTTAACCAAGCCTAAAAGCGAATTATTATTGAAAGCGTCAAACACGGGTGAAACTGTTAGGGGGTTAATGTATTTGATGCCTGGCTGTATTGAGTATATTGGGGGAGGGGGCATCTTCTACATATAGGCAGGTGGGGGCGCTGTTTATCATCCCAGCAGAGATTCATGATCACATCATCTCCCCCCCCCATTAGGCCGGAGATGGTTGGGAACCCGGTTGTGCTTTTTCCAGAAGATTTATTCTACAGGCCCCGACGGTGTTTACATTTTATTCTGCCTCTGGGAGTCATATGATTATGGGGTTATGGGGCCGATCCTATCGCTGTGTATATACCCGGCAGTGCTGCTCCGGGTCGCCCTCCTGCTCCCTGTGTTCTCACATAACCCCGTGTGCTGACAATCTATCTGTGTCATGTGACTCTGGGAGCCAGACACGCACCGTGTGTTTACAGTCTGCGCTGTAGAAGAAAAGTGTGTTTTGCACAGGTTGTGAAACGCGGTGTCCGCTTCCTGTGGTGGGCGTCTGAACCCTTTCCCCTTCTGTTAGGGGTGCGCCAGTTTGTCCGACATGTTTCGCTAAGATGGTCTGCGGCCAATTAGAGGGCAGGTCTCTGGGTTTAGGCGGTGTGGGTCGGAATCCTCAGCGTCTGATCGATGTAGCGGTGTCTTTGTACATTATGATGTCATAGAAGGCTTCTTGTAAACATGTTTTTTAAGTGATGCTGATGGTTTGATCAACCTCGTCCTCTTATTTCAACCTTCAACCTCTTCCTCTTTTTTCAGCCTGTGCCGGAATCCTCAGCGTCTGGCTGATGTAGCGGCGTCTTTGTACATTATGATGTCATAGAAGGCTTCTTGTAAACACTGCTTTTAAGTGATGCTGATGGTTTAGTCAACCTCTTCCTTCAGCCTCTGCCTTTTCTTTCAACCTGAAGACAGTGTGTGGCCAATTAGAGGGCAGGTCTCTGGGTTGAGGCCCTGTGGGACGGAATGTGGGAACCGATGTAGCGGTGTCTTTGTACATTATGATGTCATAGAAGGCATCTTGTAAATATGTTTTTTTAAGGGATGCTTATGGTTTGTTCAACCTGGGCCTCTGGCTCTTCTGTTGGGCCTCCTGGCTCTTCTGTTGGGCCTCCTGGCTCTTCTGTTGGGCCTCCTGGCTCTTCTGTTGGGCCTCCTGGCTCTTCTGTTGGGCCTCCTGGCTCTTCTGTTGGGCCTCCTGGCTCTTCTGTTGGGCCTCCTGGCTCTTCTGTTGGGCCTCCTGGCTCTTCTGTTGGGCCTCCTGGCTCTTCTGTTGGGCCTCCTGGCTCTTCTGTTGGGCCTCCTGGCTCTTCTGTTGGGCCTCCTGGCTCTTCTGTTGGGCCTCCTGGCTCTTCTGTTGGGCCTCCTGGCTCTTCTGTTGGGCCTCCTGGCTCTTCTGTTGGGCCTCCTGGCTCTTCTGTTGGGCCTCCTGGCTCTTCTGTTGGGCCTCCTGGCTCTTCTGTTGGGCCTCCTGGCTCTTCTGTTGGGCCTCCTGGCTCTTCTGTTGGGCCTCCTGGCTCTTCTGTTGGGCCTCCTGGCTCTTCTGTTGGGCCTCCTGGCTCTTCTGTTGGGCCTCCTGGCTCTTCTGTTGGGCCTCCTGGCTCTTCTGTTGGGCCTCCTGGCTCTTCCGTTGGGCCTCCTGGCTCTTCCGTTGGGCCTTCTCTCAACCTGAAGACCGTGTGTGGCCAGTTAGAGGGCAGATCTCTGGGGTGAGGCAGCTTGGGCCAGAATCCTTTGCATCTGGCGAAGTAGCAGTGTCCATTATGATGTCATTAAAGGCATCTTGTAAACGCGGCTTTTAAGTGATGCTTATGGTTTATTCAACCTCGGCCTCTGGCTCGTCTTTGGGCCTGAAGACGGCGTGTAGCCAATTAGAGGGCAGGTCTCTGCGGTGGGGCAGCATGGACCCAGATCCTTTGCGTCTGGCCGATGTAGCGGTGTCTTTTTACATTGTGATGTCATAGTAGGCATCTTGTAAATGCGGCTTTTGAGTTATGCTTATTATTTGTTCAACCCAGCAGTGGTTCATGATCAGGTGGTGTTTACGTCTTATTCTGCCTCCAGGAGTCATATGATGGTTATGGGGCTGATCCTATCGCTGTTTATATACCCGGCAGTGCCGCTCCGGGTCGCCCTCCTGCTCCCCGTGTTCTCGCATAACCCCATGTGCTGACAATCTATCTGTGTCATGTGACTGGGAGCCAGACACACGCCGTGAAAATCCTCGTCATGCCGGTGTGTTTTGCACAGGTTGTGAAACGCGGTGTCCGCTTCCTGTGGTGGGCACCTGAACCCTTTCCCCTCCTGTTAGGGGTGCGCCAGTTTGTCCGACATGTTTCGCAAAGATAGTCTGCGGCCAATTAGAGGGCAGGTCTCTGCGGTGAGGCGGCGTGGGTCGGAATCCTAAGCGTCTGGCTGATATAGCGGTGTCTTTGTACATTATGATGTCATAGAAGGCTTCTTGTAAACATGTTTTTTAAGTGATGGTTTGGTCAACCTCGTCCTCTTATTTCAACCTTCAACCTCTTTCTTCAGCCTCTGCCAGATTCCCCAGCGTCTGGCCGATGTAGCAGCGTCTTGGTACATTATGATGTCATAGAAGGCTCCTTGTAAACACGGCTTTTAAGTGATGCTGATGGTTTAGCCAACCATTATCCTCTTCTTTCAGCCTGAAGACAGTGTGCGGCGAGCTAGAGGGCAGGTCTGTGGGGTGAGGCAGCGTGGGCCGGAATCCTTGGCGTCTGGCCGAAGTAGCGGCGTCTTGGTACATTATGATGTCATAGAAGGCTTCTTGTAAACGCTGCTTTTAAACCGGACCTTCAGCATGATTTAATGAAAAGCCCAAACCCTTAAACTGTTCCCCCAGCATCTAAAATTAATATATTTTAAGTTTAGTCACTTACTTATTATTCTTTCCCCCGCTGGGCACTCTGTTCAGGACTTTAGGAATGGGCGCACCATCTTGGGCGCATCACATACTGAGGAGAGGAGAGCAGGATAAAGTGCAGGGGGCGGGGTTATAGCTGTGCTTTACACACACAGAGCAGAGCTGGGGTCAGGAAAAGTACAGCAATCCCAGAATGCAGAGCGACACAGTCAAGACAGTTCCTGTATGTACAGGGGGGGGAAACATATAAGATAGACTCTTATTCAGGGTGAAGGTCGTCTTTAAGTGGTGCCGATGGTTTAGTCAACTTCTTCCTCTTCTTTCACCCTAAAGACAGTGTGCGGCCAATTAGAGGGCAGGTCTCTGGGGTGAGGCAGTGTCGGACGGCATCCTCGGCATCCTCGGAGTCTGGCCAATGTAGCGGTGTCTTTGTACATTATGATGTCATAGAAGGCATCTTGGAAACATGTTGTTTTAAGTGCTGCTGATGGTTCATTCAACCTGGGCCTCTGGCTCTTCCTTTTGGGCCTCTGGCTCTTCCTTTTTGGGCCCCTGGCTCTTCCTTTTTGGGCCTCTGGCTCTTCCTTTTGGGCCTCTGGCTCTACCTTTTGGGCCTCTGGCTCTACCTTTTGGGCCTCTGGCTCTACCTTTTGGGCCTCTGGCTCTTCCTTTTTGGGCCCCTGGCTCTTCCTTTTTGGGCCTCTGGCTCTACCTTTTGGGCCTCTGGCTCTACCTTTTGGGCCTCTGGCTCTACCTTTTGGGCCTCTGGCTCTACCTTTTGGGCCTCTGGCTCTTCCTTTTTGGGCCCCTGGCTCTTCCTTTTTGGGCCCCTGGCTCTTCCTTTTTGGGCCCCTGGCTCTTCCTTTTTGGGCCCCTGGCTCTTCCTTTTTGGGCCCCTGGCTCTTCCTTTTGGGCCCCTGGCTCTTCCTTTTGGGCCCCTGGCTCTTCCTTTTGGGCCCCTGGCTCTTCCTTTTGGGCCCCTGGCTCTACCTTTTGGGCCCCTGGCTCTACCTTTTGGGCCTCTGGCTCTACCTTTTGGGCCTCTGGCTCTACCTTTTGGGCCTCTGGCTCTACCTTTTGGGCCTCTGGCTCTACCTTTTGGGCCTCTGGCTCTACCTTTTGGGCCTCTGGCTCTACCTTTTGGGCCTCTGGCTCTACCTTTTGGGCCTCTGGCTCTACCTTTTGGGCCTCTGGCTCTACCTTTTGGGCCTCTGGCTCTACCTTTTGGGCCTCTGGCTCTTCCTTTTTGGGCCCCTGGCTCTTCCTTTTTGGGCCCCTGGCTCTTCCTTTTTGGGCCCCTGGCTCTTCCTTTTGGGCCCCTGGCTCTTCCTTTTGGGCCTCTGGCTCTTCTTTCTCTATGACTAAGGGCTCCATGTGTGACCTGAAGCGCGTAATGCTGTGACTTGGAACAAGTGAGTTTTATACTACATGGAATATGTGTATCTTTTAAATATGGATCAATAAATGGATGATTTTAGACTTTACCAGAGTGCTGGACATTGAACTTTGTTGTCTTTCTCTTCCTTTTGGCCTCTGGCTCTTCTTTCTCTTCCTTTGGCCTCTGGCTCTTCTTTCTCTTCCTTTGGCCTCTGGCTCTTCTTTCTCTTCCTTTGGCCTCTGGCTCTTCTTTCTCTTCCTTTTGGCCTCTGGCTCTTCTTTCTCTTCCTTTGGCCTCTGGCTCTTCTTTCTCTTCCTTTTGGCCTCTGGCTCTTCTTTCTCTTCCTTTTGGCCTCTGGCTCTTCTTTCTCTTCCTTTGGCCTCTGGCTCTTCTTTCTCTTTCTTCGGCCTCTGGCTCTTCTTTCTCTTTCTTCGGCCTCTGGCTCTTCTTTCTCTTTCTTCGGCCTCTGGCTCTTCTTTCTTTCTCTTTCTCTGGCCTCTGGCTCTTCTTTCTTTCTTTCTCTTTCTCTGGCCTCTGGTTCTTCTTTCTTTCTTTCTCTTTCTCTGGCTCTTCTTTCTTTCTTTCTCTTTCTCTGGCTCTTCTTTCTTTCTTTCTTTTTCTCTGGCCTCTGGCTCTTCTTTCTTTCTCTTTCTCTGGCTCTTCTTAGAACCTGAAGACAGCATGCGGCCAATTAGTGGGCAGGACTCTGGGGTGAGGCAGCGTGGGCCGGAATCCTCGCCGTCTGGTCGATGTCTTTGTACATTATGAGGTCATAGAAGGCGCTTCTTGTAAACACGACTTTTAGGTGATGATTTATTCATGCGCTTGTGATGCCTAAATGAGCTCTTCCAGCGTCCTTACTGACCACCTAACCCCCCCCTCCCCCCCCAGTGTGCTGATCGGGTGTCTCCACCTGTCGCTCCCGGTCCACATCTGCAGCAGATGTTTGTCATTGTTTAGTCATTCTACAACTGGCGGTGCACTTACAGCTTGGTGCCAGGGAGGGGCAGAGTAGCCCAAACCTACCCCCCCCCCCCCCTCCACACGCCTGTGAGCCCAGCATTAGTGTGAAAAGCTTTTTCTAGTGGAGCTTTATGCAGCGGGGACAGAAAATGGCTGCACACATGTTACAGCTTCACCTACTCCAACAGGAGGCCTGATTCATGGCAGTATGTCGCTATCTCTTGTCCTACCATCTTACAGTGCTCCAGGCTCCCCATCCCCCCATCTTCTTCCTCCTCTTTCTACATCGTCTTTTCTCTTTTTTTTTTCAGCGTCATCCTCTACCTATTCTTTCAACCTTGTTCTTCAGCTTTAACCTTCTTCAACCTTTAATCTCCTCCTTCCTTTTTCTCCTCCTTCCCTTTTCTCCTCCATCCTCCCTTCTCTTTCTCCTCCTTCCTCCCTTCTCTTTCTCCTCCTTCCTCCCTTCTCTTTCTCCTCCTTCCTCCCTTCTCTTTCTCCTCCTTCCTCCCTTCTCTTTCTCCTCCTTCCTCCCTTCTCTTTCTCCTCCTTCCTCTTCTTTTATCCTCTTCCTCTTCTTTTATCCTCATATTTCCATCTTCCTCCTCCTCCTTTTTTCCATCTTCTTTGTAACCTCCTCTTCTGCTTCTTTGTAACCTCCTCTTCTGCTTCTTTGTAACCTCCTCTTCTTCTTTTTAACATTCCTCCTTTTCTTCCTCTTCCTCTTCTTTGTAACCTACACTTCTGCTTTTTTTTTACCTCCTTCCTCTTCTTTTTAACCTTCCTCTTTTTCCCCCTCCTTCCTCTTCCTTTTTTCCTCATTCCTCCCTCTTCCCTTTTTCCTCATTCCTCCCTCTTCCTTTTTTCCTCATTCCTCCCTCTTCCTTTTTTCCTCATTCCTCCCTCTTCCTTTTTTCCTCATTCCTTCCTCTTCCTTTTTTCCTCATGCCTTCCTCTTCCTTTTTTGCTCACGCCTTCCTCTTCCTTTTTTGCTCACTCCTTCCTCTTCCTTTTTTGCTCACTCCTTCCTCTTCCTTTTTTGCTCACTCCTTCCTCTTCCTTTTTTGCTCACTCCTTCCTCTTCCTTTTTTGCTCACTCCTTCCTCTTCCTTTTTTGCTCACTCCTTCCTCTTCCTTTTTTGCTCACTCCTTCCTCTTCCTTTTTTGCTCACTCCTTCCTCTTCCTTTTTTGCTCACTCCTTCCTCTTCCTTTTTTGCTCACTCCTTCCTCTTCCTTTTTTGCTCACTCCTTCCTCTTCCTTTTTTGCTCACTCCTTCCTCTTCCTTTTTTGCTCACTCCTTCCTTCCTTCCTCTTCCTTTTTTCCTTCCCTCCTTCCTCTTCCTTTCCTTCCTTCCTTCCTTCCTTCCTTCCTTCCTTCCTTCCTTCCTCTTATTCTTCCCCTTCCTTTCTTCCTTCCTTCCTTCCTTCCTTCCTTCCTCTTATTCTTCCCCTTCCTTTCTTCCTTCCTTCCTCTTCCTCTTCCTCTTCCTCTTCTTCTTCCTTCCTCTTCCTTCCCCTTCCTCTTCTTCTTCCTTCCTCTTCTTCTTCCTTCCCCTTCCTCTTCTTCTTCCTTCCTCTTCTTCTTCCTTCCCCTTCCTCTTCTTCTTCCTTCCTCTTCCTCTTCTTCTTCCTTCCTCTTCTTCTTCCTTCCTCTTCCTCTTCTTCTTCCTTCCTCTTCCTCTTCCTTCCCCTTCCTCTTCCTCTTCCTTCCCCTTCCTCTTCCTCTTCCTTCCCCTTCCTCTTCCTCTTCCTTCCCCTTCCTCTTCCTCTTCCTTCCCCTTCCTCTTCTTCTTCCTTCCCCTTCCTCTTCTTCTTCCTTCCCCTTCCTCTTCTTCTTCCTTCCTCTTCTTCTTCCTTCCCCTTCCTCTTCTTCTTCCTTCCTCTTCCTCTTCTTCCTTCCTCTTCCTCTTCTTCTTCCTTCCTCTTCTTCTTCCTTCCTCTTCCTCTTCCTTCCCCTTCCTCTTCCTCTTCCTTCCTCTTCCTCTTCCTTCCCCTTCCTCTTCTTCTTCCTTCCCCTTCCTCTTCTTCTTCCTTCCCCTTCCTCTTCTTCTTCCTTCCCCTTCCTCTTCTTCTTCCTTCCTCTTCCTCTTCTTCTTCCTTCCTCTTCTTTCTCTTCTTTAATGTTGCTCTAAACACTAGGAAGGACACAGGTTCGTAGGGACCTTTAATCCCCCCCAGCCTACAATTCAGGAGATGCTCCCCCCTTTTTTTTTTTTTTTCCTCATGTGGTGCTTAGTATGACGAGGACCAGGAAATGGCTGCACTCTGCTGTCGGAGGTGTGCAGCTGTTTCCCTGTCAGATGGTGCTCTGCTAGGAAATAGTAAGTAGGTCTGGGGTTTATTTATGCCTCACACGAGGCCTGCATTTAGGTGCTGAGGGTTTAGGTCCACCTTCCCAGACTTGCATTTGAATCCGGCGTGCTTCGCGTTGTGGGGAGGCGCAGCGAGGGTTTGTGGAGATGCCGCTGCCGCGCGTCCAGCATGAAGGATGCCTCGCCCTGAGGCTGCAGATTCCTGCTGTCACAAGGTTATTTTTAACCCCGCGGCACACAAGGTCTCTCAGCCGCAGCAGCGTTCCTGTTTGCGCTGCGTTTACTTTGCATGAAACGATCGGTCTTTTGTCTGCGAATGAAATAACCTTTATGTGCTGCGGGAGAATAGAACAGGCCGCCACACCCGGCGGGTGATCCCGGGGTCACCGGTTTTAAAGAGGACCTGCTGTGAGGGAAATGCAACGGGGACTGCTCTTTTTTTATTATTATTGTTTATTTATATAGTGCCATCAACTTACGCAGCGCTTTACAAGGTAAGAATACAGACAGGGTAAAACATATAGTACAGAGAACAATACAAAATTAGATGCCACGGGGCACAGGAGACAATAGGGGGGAGTGCCCTGCCCTTGTGGGCTTACAGTCTGCAGGATGGGGGTGGAGACAAAGGGGGCGGGGTCACAAGTGGTAGAGCTTGAAGCGGACCTTCACCCTGAATAAGAGCCTATCTTATATGTCCCCCCCCCCCGTACATACAGATTGCTCACATTAATCCGGACCATCAACCTGAATAAGAGCCTATCTTATATGTTTCCCACACCCTGTACATACAGATTGCCCACATTAATCCGGACCTTCACCCTGAATAAGAGCCTATCTTATATGTCCCCCCCCCCCCCCCCGTACATACAGATTGCTCACATTAATCTGGACCCTCACCCTGAATAAGAGCCTATCTTATATGTTTCCCCCACCCTGTACATACAGATTACTCAAATTAATCCGGACCTTCACCCTGAATAAGAGCCTATCTTATATGTCCCCCCCCCCCGTACATACAGATTGCTCACATTAATCCGGACCATCAACCTGAATAAGAGCCTATCTTATATGTTTCCCACACCCTGTACATACAGATTACTCAAATTAATCCGGACCTTCACCCTGAATAAGAGCCTATCTTATATGTCCCCCCCCCCCCCCCCCCCGTACATACAGATTGTTGCTCACATTAATCTGGACCCTCACCCTGAATAAGAGCCTATCTTATATGTTTCCCACACCCTGTACATACAGATTGCTCACATTAAAAATCATCCGACCTGCATCTACTGCATGTTATGAGCCTTTAAACATCCAAGATGGAGGCTCATGCAACATCAGGCAGCCTGCAAACAGGAAGTGCCTTCTAACTGTGCTGCTCTGCATTCTGGGATTGCTGACCTTTTCCTGACCCCAGCTCTGCTCTGTCTGAGCAAAGCACAGCTATAACCCCGCCCCCTTTACTTTATCCCGCTCTCCTCTCCTCAGTAAGTGTGATGCTTCAAGAGTCAAGATGGCGGCGCCTGTATCCTAAAGTCCTGAACAGAGTTGCAGCCCAGTGGGGGAAAGAATAATAAGTGACTAAAAACTTTATATATATTAATTTTAGATGCTGGGGAATCATTTTATAAGGGGTTTGGGCTTTTCAATAAATCATGGTGAAGGTCCGGTTTAAAGGCGGTTGGCCCAGAGACATCTGGCTGCACGTTTGTGTCCAGATAGTTGTATTAAATCGGACCTTCAGAAAAATTTAATTTATTCAGGGTGAGGGTCCGGATTAATGTGGGCAGTCTGTATGTACGGGGGGGGGAACATATAAGATAGGCTCTTATTCGGAGTGAAGGTCCGGATTAATGTGGGCAATCTGTATGTACAGGGTGTGGGAAACATATAAGATACGCTCTAATTTAGGGTGAAGGTCTGCTTTAAAGTGGACCAACACCCAGGATTTTGACTATCCTGGGTCTTGGTCCACTTCGGTGGGGCACCCCCGAACCCCCCCCCCCCGAACTCACCTCTCCCCGCGCCGACGGACAAGCGGCTCCTCCGCCGCCGCCTCCCGCGCGTCCCTCTTGACGCGCGCGTGCCCGCGCCAGCCATTCACAGACGCCCGGCGCGGGCGCGCGCACGTCTAGAGGGGCGCGAGGGATAGGGTAAGAAGTTTGGGGGGGTTTCACCCCGCGGGACATCCCGATCTCGGATGTCCCGCGGGGAGGGAGGTGATCGCCACGGGAATCTTATAGATTCCCGGGCCGATCACCGGTGGGTGTTGGTCCACTTTAAGGTTTTAGATGGTTGATGAACGGTTCAGCTTGTTTGCTTTCGAGCCCCTGAAATGTTTCCACACATACTGAAGAAGTTGAATGGAATCCCCAGCCGCAACATCTCTCGCATCCTTTGGTTAGCATTCCCTGGCTGCTCCCCGCTCGCCTTTAGCTGTGGGCCTGCCAGTGCTGGCCAATCACAAAGGCCTGCTTAGAGTTATGCTGGAAGCAGTGATTGGATCTGGCAATATGTGGGTTTCACACAGCGGGACATCCCTACTTGGGATGCCCGACAAAGAGGTAGATCAACCTTCCCCCAAGAGTCTTATATGGGTGCGCTGTACCCCTCTTATCGCTTTACTAATGGTGTAGCGGAGTGCACGGATAGATAATGGATAGATAAAGTGGGGCATCCCAAATAGTCCTGGGTTTTGTTCCACTTTAAAGTGGACCAACACCCAGGATTTTCACTATCCTGGGTGTTGGTCCACTTCCGCGGGGCCCCCCCGATCAGAAAGACCCAAAAACTCACCTGACCCGGCTCCCACGTGACTCGCTCCACCAATCACCGCCGCCGGACAAGCGAGGTCCGTCGACGGACAAGGTGAGAGCGCCCCGCCGCCGCCTCGTGCGCGTCCCTCTTACAGGGAACGCGCCCGCGCCGGCTATTCACAAACGGCCGACGCGGGTGCGCGCCCTGCTAGAGGGATGCGCGAGAGGGGGCGGCTGCCCGCGCATGCGCCGTTGGAACGAGGAACAGGTAGGATTTGTGGGCGTCCTGGGGGGTTTCACACAGCGGGGCACCCCCCGACAGGCAGGGAGCTATAAGATTCCCGGGCCGATCTCGGGGGGGGGGGGGGGGGGGGTTGAGTCCACGGCTTAGCTTGTTTGCCTTCGAGTCCCTGAAATGTTTCCATACAGATCCTCTGATACTGTTACCAGGCCTATCAGCGGCTGACCTGTGGTGCTGGGGTGATACAATGTAACAGCGGGCGGCGTGTACCAATGGGGAGAGGATGTTCTGTTCTTGTATGTTGGAATGTTACAGTGTAGCCTATGGTGCCGCCAAGGACAGCGCGCAGCGTCCCCGGGTCATCCGAGAGGTTGGGATTTATTGCGCTTCAGAAGCTGTCCTCCTTCAAAGTGGACCAAAACCAGGATTTTGACTATCCTGGGTTTTGGTCCTTTCCCCCTCGGGGCACCCCGATCGGGGATGCTCCACTGTGTGAAACCCCCCAGATTCCTTCCAGCGCATGCACGGGCGCTCGTCCAACAAGTGCGCTTGGAGCCGCTGACGTCACGTCGTCTCAGAGCGCCCGGCGGGCGAATCCCTCACTTCCCTCTTAACAGGCCATTCACAAATGCCTGAGTTGTGGCCCCTCCCGGTACCATAAAAAAACAGGATCACCACTAGACCAGTCCAGTGTTCTCTCTGCAGTGATTCTGCGAAGATAGAAGATGGCTCTTTATATTGCGCAGGCGAGCGGGGCAACCAAGCCTGCGGCCCTGCATGGCTATTTCCACCCGTTTCCGGACCCTCTCTGCCTCCCAGCCTCGGCTGACAGATCGGGTGAGGGTAGAAGAGCACTAGGGTCAGGTGCTCAAGGAGCGCAGCTCCAAGCCACAGACCCTGTACCACAAAGGGGAGCCGGCCATAGGCTTTATGGTGAGCCTACTAGGGATGCGGAGTTCCTGTCCTAGCTGAGGGGGGTGAGTGTTTTGGGGGCTATGTGACTTGTACTGGTGTTTTGGGGTGTCTTCCCCCCTCCGATCCCTGGCCTGGGCTCTCGCTGCTGCCTGCTCGCTCTCCTCCCCCCCCCCCTCCCCGACGTGTGTTCGGGGGGGGGCGGGTGTTAGCCGCCAGTGTTTTTAGCTGTCTTTTAGACTGTTTTTAACGGTTTTTCACCGCCGTTGCCGCTTTGTACTACGCATCGGCGGACGGCGCTATAACTGTGAGACTTTTTTTGCTGTGTGATGGCGCCGGCGCGGTCACGTGAGCACCGTTTTCGCACTCTGAAGAGGGGGCGGGCCGGAGGATGACGCGTATCGCGTCGTCCTCCCGTGGCCCGCCCCTCAAGGTTCCTCTGCCGGCGCCATTTTGCTTCTGCTGCGCATCTGGGGCCCTTCTTCCTCCTGGAGCTGCGGCGGTGATCTCTGCCTGTTGTCGCTTCCTCCTGTGGTCTGGCGGCTGGTGCCTTTCGCCTGCTTGGTCCGTAAGTCCCCTTTTGGTTTTTTTTTTTGTTTCCTTGGGGCATGTGCTGCGGGATGCTTATGTGTCTTTACTTATGTCTTTCAGGCGGGACAACTGTGGGTTGTGGTTGCTCCCGGTTCTGCTCCTTACCCTCCTCATCTCCCCTTTACTTGCTCTTCTGGGGGCATCCCGGGTGGCTTTTTTGTTAGCCCTTACCCTGTGCTGGCCTATTGTGCCTGTGTTAATCCCCATATGGAGGTTTCTGGGGATAGCGTGCTTGGGGGTCCTTCGGGGCAATCCCGGCTGTGTGCCATGTGCGGGGCATCCCCTCTGAGTAACAGTGCCGCGGTGTGTGTGCCGTGCGCCCAGGGTATCGTTGCGGCCCAGGCTGGGCTACCCCCCAAACTTCCCAGCTCTGCACCCTCTTCGGCGTCACCTACCCCTTTGCGCCTGCATTTAGCCCCCAGTGAGGGGGATACACTAGGGGTCACAGTCTGATCTGGCACTGCGTGTGGCCAGTATTGAAAGGCAGCTTGCCAGGCCTGCTCCACATAAGGCCTCTGGCAAGAAGCGGCACCTGACTCCCGCGCCCTCCCTCTTTCCTGAGGAGGATGAGGGACTTGATGCTTTTGGTGACCGTTACTCCCTAGAGGAGGGGGAGCTTTTCCAGGACTCTGACTCCTCTGGGGACCAGCAGGAGTGTTATGGCAGTGACCCTGGGTCTGCATCTGGGGAGGACTCATGGTTCCCTGAGGACACTGATAGCCTGTTGCCTCACATTTTTGAAATCTTGCACATTGCCCCCCCTGAGGTGGCTAAGAGGAAGCAGGGTGAGCTCTTTCGTCCTGATAAACAGTGTCTGGAATTCCCTGAGCAGAGTCATTTCACTAATATGGTGCTCAAGGAGTGGGAACGTCCTAGTAGATTGCCCGCGGTGCCCAAAGGGTTGTATAAGAGGTATCCTTTTCCTGCTGACCTGGTCAAGCGATGGTCGTGTCCCCCTGAGGTGGACGCTCCCGTTCTAGGGCTGTCCAACACCTCGGTCATGCCTTCCCCTGACACTACTACCCTTCATGACCTCCGTGTACATCAAGGATGCCTACCTTCACGTGCCAATCTTTCCAGGTCATCAGAGATTCCTGAGGTTCGCTCTAGAGGATCAGCATTACCAGTTTGTGGCCTTACCGTTAGGTATCACCTCGGCGCCTCAGGTGTTCACCAAGGTGCTGGCGGGCGTGATGGCTCTGCTGCGGAATCAGGGCATTCGCATCCTTCCTTACCTGGACGACATTCTGATTGCGGCTCAGTCTCTTCATCAGGCCGAGAAGGATACTCTGGTGGTGACCTCCACTCTCGAGTCCTTCGGCTGGGTGATCAACTATCCCAAGTCTTCACCTCTCTTTGGTGAGGTCCTTTCTGGGCATGACTCTGGATACCTCTCAGGTCAAGGTATTCCTGCCTCAGCAGAAAGTGCAGGGCCTTCAGTAGCAGGCACGGGCTCTGCTCTTGTGTCCCCATCCTTCCATCCGGCAAGGGATGCAGTTAGTGGTCTGATGGTGTCCTGCTTCGAGGCGGTCCCCTTTGCTCAGTTTCACATGAGACCTCTCCTGTTGCACCTCTTGTCAAGTTGGGATCGGGACCCTGTGTCCCTGGATCAGGAATTTGCTCTGTCCCCCCTGGCCAGACAGTCCCTCTCGTGGTGGCAGGACCTTTCTGCCTCCGTGCTGGGAGACTGTCACTACAGATGCCAGTCTGACCGGTTGGGGGGCTTTTGGAAGTCTCTGAAGTTCCAGGGTCGGTGGGGCCCCCAGGAGGCCCATGCTCCCATCAATGTCCTGGAACTGAGGGTGATCAGGTTGGTTCTTTCTCAGCTGACCACACACCTTCGGGGTCGGGCTGTTCAGATCCAACCAGACGGCGGTTGCTTACATACATCAGGGACAGGTGTCAGCTCTGGCAATTTTTTTCCAAAGATCCTTTGCCAATCATCGGTTGGTTAAGACTTTTTTCCAGGGAGTTACTCATGTGCGTCCGCCACATAAGCCTATGCTACTAGTTTGGGACCTGAATCTGGTGTTGTCTGCTTTGCAGGGTCCTCCCTTTGAGCCTATCCATGGGGCTGCTTTGCCCATTCTGACTCTTAAGGTGGCCTTTTTGGTGGCCATTACTTCGGTCAGGCGAGTTTCTGAGCTGGCGGCGCTCTCCATCAAACCTCCTTATTTTGAGAGGCATCAGGATAAGGTGGTGTTTCGGCTTAAGCCGGATTTCTTACCGAAGGTTGTGTCTGCTTTTCATCTCAATCAGGACATTGTTTTGCCTTCTTTGTGTCCTAACCCTGCTAATTCCAAGGAGCGGACTCTTTATTCTTTGGAGGCTGTCAGGGCCCTGAAGTTTCATTTGGTTGCTACTGAGTCTTTCAGGAAATCTGACGCTCTTTTTGTTCTTCCTGCTGGACCTAGGAAGGGTTTGCCTCCGGCTAAATCCACTATCAGCAATTGGATCCGTCAGGCGGTGGAGCAGGCCTACTCTGCCAGGGGGAAGGTTCCTCCTTTTAGGGTTACTGCTCATTCCACTCGTGCTATTGGGGCGTCTTGGGCTTTTCAGCACCAAGCTTCTGTTGAACAAGTTTGTAAGGCTGCGACTTGGTCTTCTGTTCATACTTTTTCCAAGATTTACAAGGTTGATGTTAAGGCCTCGGCTGATGCTGCCTTTGGTCGCAAGGTACTTCAGGCGGTAGTGGTTTGAACTGCCTGTTACTCTTTGGGGATCCCACCCTACCTTATGGACAATGCTGTTGGACGTCCCATACGCAAGGACTTCTGGAAGCAGGCCGTGCCATGCAATAGGAAAAAGACAATTCTGTGAGTACTCAGCTGTAGAATTGCTTTTACTATGCATGGCACGGCCTGCTTCACCCCACCCTTATCTTTTTTTTTTTCTTGGTTGCCTCTTTATGGTGGCTGTTCCAAGTTAGTTGGGGTTTGTTACCTTTTTTACTTTTATCTCCCGGTTCTTGAGTAACTGCTTGTCAACACTGGATTGGTCTAGTGGTGATCCTGTTTTTATATGGTACCGGGAGGAGCCACAACTCTTCTGCACCTTGTGGCGGAATATCCTATATGTAAGGACTTCTTGAAGCAGGCCGTGCCATGCATAGTAAAAGCAATTCTACAGGTGAGTACTCACAGAATTGTCTTTTTGGGACTTGATAGGGTCAGGTGGGAAGAGCACGGCCCTGCAGAGGGTGTCATTATCCCATCACCGGCTCCGATTTTGGGTGAGGAATCGATCCAGCTGGTGCCCGAGGAAGGCGTGAAGTGTCCCTCCTGTATCTGCAGTTGTGTATGCGCCTGGCGCCGTCTAACCTTATCTCCCCTGACCCCTGCGCTACGGGGCCGTGCCGCGCCCTTATCCATCGCTGCCAGGAGTCCTGCTGTCCTATTTACGCCGATTCTTGACATTGATGGGCTCTCGCGTTTTATCCCTGATTTCCACGGTTACCCCGTCCTACACCCTTCCCTGACGTCATCTAGACATAGAGGGGCTGCAACGTGCAGCCTTGCAGCGAGCGAGTCACATGATCAGTTTAATGGAAACCCCCGGACCTTCACCCTGAATAAGAGCCTATCTTATAAGTTTCTCCCCTGTACATACAGATTGCCCACTATAATCCGGACCATCACCCTGAATAAGAGCCGATCTTGTATGTTTCCCACACCCTGTACCTACAGATTGCTCACATTAAAAATCATCCTACCTGCATCTACTGCATGTTATGAGCCTTTAAACCGGACCTTCACCATGATTTAATGAAAAGCCCAAACCCATAAACTATTCCCCAGCATCTAAAATTAATATATTTTAAGTTTTTAGTCACTTACTTATTATTTTTTTCCCTTGGCTGCAACTCTGTTCAGGAGTCCAGGATACAGGCACTGCCATCTTAAAGTGGACCAACACCCAGGGGTGATCGGCCCGGAAATCTATAAGATTCCCGGGCCGATCACCTCCCACCCCGCGGGACATCCGAGATCGGGATGTCCCGCGGGGTGAAACCCCAAAAAGATCTTACCTGATCCGCCGCCGCTTCCGCCGCCGCCGCCTCCCGCGCGCCCCTCCAGACGTGTGAATGGCCGGCGGGGGCGCGCGCGCGCCGAGAGTGACGCGCGGGAGGCGGCGGCGGCGGAAGCGGCTTGGACGTTCCTGTCCCCCGCCTGGACGTTGGCGGCGATTGGCTGCGGCGTTCACGTGGGAGCGGGGAGAGGTGAGTTTTTTGGGGTTTCTGGGGGGTTTCACACAGCGGGGCACCCCCGATCGGGGTGCCCCGCCGAAGTGGACCAAAACCCAGGATAGTCAAAATCCTGGGTGTTGGTCCACTTTAACTCAGAAGCATTACACCTACTGAGGAGAGGAGAGGGGGAAAAAAGTGCAGGGGGTGGGGTTATAGCTGTGCTTTGCACAGACAGAGCAGAGCTGGGGTCAGGGAAAGGACAGCAATCCCAGAATGCAGAGCGATACATTCAGAAGACACTTCCTGTCTCCAGGCAGCCTAAGACTTCATGTGCCGCCATATTGGATGTTTAAAGGTTTAGAAAATGCAGTAGATGCAGGTAGGATGATTTTTATTGTGGGCAATCTGTATGTACAGGGGGAGGGAACATACAAGATAGGCTCTTATTCAGGGTGAAGGTCCGGATTAATGTGGGCAATCTGTATGTACAGGGGGAGGGAACATACAAGATAGGCTCTTATTCAGGGTGAAGGTCCGGATTAATGTGGGCAATCTGTATGTACAGGGGGAAGGAACATACAAGATAGGCTCTTATTCAGGGTGAAGGTCCGGATTAATGTGGGCAATCTGTATGTACGGGGGGGGGGACATACAATATATTCTTATTCAGGGTAAGGGTCTGGATTAATGTGAACAATCTGTATGTACAGGGTGGGAAAACATACAAGATAGGCTCTTATTGAGGGTGAAGGTCCGGATTAATGTGGGCAATCTGTATGTACAGGGGGGGGGGACATACAATATATTCTTATTCAGGGTAAGGGTCTGGATTAATGTGAACAATCTGTATGTACAGGGTGGGGAAACATATAAGATAGGCTCTTATTCAGGGTCAAGGTTCGGATTAATGTGGGCAATCTGTATGTACAGGGTGGGGAAACATATAAGATAGGCTCTTATTCAGGGTCAAGGTTCGGATTAATGTGGGCAATCTGTATGTACAGGGTGGGGAAACATATAAGATAGGCTCTTATTCAGGGTCAAGGTCCGGATTAATGTGGGCAATCTGTATGTACAGGGTGGGGAAACATATAAGATAGGCTCTTATTCAGGGTCAAGGTTCGGATTAATGTGGGCAATCTGTATGTACAGGGTGTGGGAAACATATAAGATAGGCTCTTATTCAGGGTGAAGGTCCGCTTGAAGTCCAGAAGATCCAGCGAAGTGCTTCTGATTGAAGCTAGATAGACTAATTGTTGAAGAGGACCAAAACTCGTATAAGAGATTTCCCTTTGAGCTTGCCAATTTTGGACTCTTTCTGGCGCAGACTTTTTTGGGAGCATTTAGGTCTGCTTTTCAAGTACAGGGACAGAGCTTGTTCGAGTCAGGGGGTGACTTAATATTTACTATAAATAGTCGGGATCCCGGCTCTGTCGCCGGCTCTGTTTTTTTTTCTTTTTGTATTTTTCTTTCCTTAATGTTTGTATAAACTGCCTCGTTGTTTCCCGTGGTGGTTCGGGATCCTATGCTCCCTTTTGTACTTTGGCTGTATGGTGCTAACCTATTCAGCAGTGCTGAAAGGGGGGACTGGCAGGGGTGCCATCAGAGTTGACCAGGCAGCATGCCTCCCAAGTGTCCCTCTTTTGGGTCCATGTCCCGCTGTCATTTGTTGTTCTCATTTGTCCCTCTTTGAGGTGTTACCTGCAGATCTGCATCAATAAGTGATTCATTTGCCTATTTAAAGTGTTTATATTGTTGTAACTGTTATATCTCCTATCCATCCCTCAATTAAGGGGCATGGCTTCATTTTACAAATTTCCCACCCTACAAAGTTGGCAGGTATGCCATACAGGCACCCACACCAGTCTCACCCTCACCAGTCTCCTTTTATAATGGGTAGTTTCATGGCTGGGGCCCCGTGTCCTTGATATTGAAAGCAGAATGACCCCACAAGGGGGGAGATGTTTGCCCTGTGCGTTATCTCAGGCCGCTTCCTGCCGCAGATTAGTTTCAGCATCAGCTGGAGCTCCTTAGCCGGTTACCTCTGTGTCCTCTGTGCTGTGGCTCCTATATGGTGGAGGTGCGGCGTCCTCTGTGCTGTGGCTCCTATATGGTGGAGGTGCGGCGTCCTCTGTGCTGTGGCTCCTATATGGTGGAGGTGCGGCGTCCTCTGATGCTCGTCGTGCTGTGACTCCTGTATGGTGGGGGTGCCATGTGCTGCGGGTCCTGTATGATGGAGGTGCCGTGTCCTCTGTGCTGTGGCTCCTGTATGATGGAGGTGCCGTGTCCTCTGTGCTGTGGCTCCTGTATGATGGAGGTGCCGTGTCCTCTGTGCTGTGGCTCCTGTATGATGGAGGTGCCGTGTCCTCTGTGCTGTGGCTCCTGTATGATGGAGGTGCCGTGTCCTCTGTGCTGTGGCTCCTGTGTGGTGCCGTGTCCTCTGTGCTGTGGCTCCTGTGTGGTGCTGTGTCCTCTGTGCTGTGGCTCCTGTATGATGGAGGTGCCGTGTCCTCTGTGCTGTGGCTCCTGTATGATGGAGGTGCCGTGTCCTCTGTGCTGTGGCTCCTGTATGATGGAGGTGCCGTGTCCTCTGTGCTGTGGCTCCTGTATGATGGAGGTGCCGTGTCCTCTGTGCTGTGGCTCCTGTATGATGGAGGTGCCGTGTCCTCTGTGCTGTGGCTCCTGTATGATGGAGGTGCCGTGTCCTCTGTGCTGTGGCTCCTGTATGATGGAGGTGCCGTGTCCTCTGTGCTGTGGCTCCTGTATGATGGAGGTGTCGTGTCCTCTGTGCTGTGGCTCCTGTGTGGTGCCGTGTCCTCTGTGCTGTGGCTCCTGTGTGGTGCCGTGTCCTCTGTGCTGTGGCTCCTGTGTGGTGCTGTGTCCTCTGTGCTGTGGCTCCTGTATGGTGGAGGTGCTGTGTCCCCTGACCCTGGCCGTGCTGTGGCTCCTTTATGGTAGAGATGTTATGTCCTGTGTGCTATGGCTCCTGTATGGGGGAGGTGCGATGTCCTCTGACCCTGGTCATGCTGTGACTCCTGTATGGTGGAGGTGCCGTGTCCTCTTACCCTGCCCATGCTGTGGCTCCTGTATGGCTGAGGTGCGATGTCCTCTGTGCTGTGGCTCCGGTATGGTGGAGGTGCTGTGTCCTCTAACCCTGGCCATGCTGTGGCTCCTGTATGGTGGAGGTGCTGTGTCCTCTAACCCTGGCCATGCTGTGGCTCCTGTATGGTGGAGGTGCTGTGTCCTCTGACCCTGGCCATGCTGTGGCTCCTGTATGGTGGAGGTGCTGTGTCCTCTGACCCTGGGCATGCTATGATTCCTGTATGGCCGAGGAGCTGGACCTTCTGATTCAGGCGGCCTGTAACTCTTGTATGGTGGATGTGCCGCATCCTCTGACCCTGGCCATGTTGTATGGTGGATGTGTTGCGTCCTCTGTGCTGTGACTGCTGTATGGCGGAGGTGCCCCCTCCCCTCTTCTGATGCCAGCCCTGTTGTGACTCCTGTATGGCAAAGAAACAAAGGGGGGGTGGCAGCCGCTCAGACCATTTTATAACTAACCTGGGAGGTGCACGTTAGCAGGGCAATTAGTACTCACAAGTCTTAAAGGAGCCACAGCACTCAACCCTGTTAGCTTGCAGGCCAGCCTATAATCTGTCTCTAAACTTGGTTAAAAACAGAGGCCTCGGTCACACACATCTGCAGAAGTATGCTTAAGCTGCACCACTACGCCAAAGTGCCTCTGTGGGGTGCAGTCCTAACTCTAATCTCTGAGAGCCCATCTGGGACATACAGTGCAATAGATAAATTGGGAGCAGGCTTACCTGAGGTTGCCCTTAACCTCTTTTAACCAAGTTTAGAGACAGATTATAGGCTGGCCTGCAAGCTAACAGGGTTGAGTGCTGTGGCTCCTTTAAAGTGGACCAACACCCAGGATTTTGACTATCCTGGGTTTTGGTCCACTTCAGGGGGGCACCCCGGTTAGGTGTGCCCCGCTGTGTAAAACCCCCCAGAAAGCCCCCAAAACTCACCTCACCACGCTCCCACGTAGCCACGGACAAGCGGGTGACAGCGGCGGACAAGACAGCTCGTCCGCCGCCGCCTCCCGCGCGCCCCTCTGACAGTGCGCACGCCCGCGCCGGCTATTCAGAAACGGCCGGCGCGGGCGCGGGCACGTCTAGAGGGGCAGCGGCCGCCGCCGATGAGGTACGTTTTTCGGGGGTTTTGGGGGGGCTCCCTCACCGTGGGACATCTCGATCTCGGATGTCCCGCGGTGAGGGAGGTGATCGGCCCGGGAATCTTATAGATTCCCGGGCCGATCACCCCTGGGTGACAGTCCACTTTAAGACTCCTGTATGGCAAAGGCGTGTCATCCTCTGTACTGTGACTCCTGCATGGCGGAGGTGCCCCCTCTTCTGATGCCAGCCTTGTTGTGACTCCTGTATGGCGGAGGCGTGGCATCCTCTGTGCTGTGACTCCTGCATGGCGGAGGTGCCCCCTCTTCTGATGCCAGCCTTGTTGTGACTCCTGTATGGCGGAGGCGTGGCATCCTCTGTGCTGTGACTCCTGTATGGCAGAGGTGCCCCCTCTTCTGATGCCAGCCTTGTTGTGACTCCTGTATGGCGGAGGCGTGGCATCCTCTGTGCTGTGACTCCTGTATGGCGGAGGTGCCCCCTCTTCTGATGCCAGCCTTGTTGTGACTCCTGTATGGCGGAGGCGTGGCATCCTCTGTGCTGTGACTCCTGTATGGCAGAGGTGCCCCCTCTTCTGATGCCAGCCTTGTTGTGACTCCTGTATGGCGGAGGTGTGGCATCCTCTGTGCTGTGACTCCTGTATGGTGGAGGTGCCCCCTCTTCTGATGCCAGCCTTGTTGTGACTCCTGTATGGCGTGGCATCCTCTGTGCTGTGACTCCTGTATGGCAGAGGTGCCCCCTCTTCTGATGCCAGCCTTGTTGTGACTCCTGTATGGCGGAGGTGCCCCCTCTTCTGATGCCAGCCTTGTTGTGACTCCTGTATGGCAGAGGTGCCCCCTCTTCTGATGCCAGCCTTGTTGTGACTCCTGTATGGCGTGGCATCCTCTGTGCTGTGACTCCTGTTTCTCGGACCTTCAGCGGTTCTGAGCTGTGATGTCTCCTTGCTAATTAGGTTGGAGTCTTTTCCTGGGCGGGTGGGGGGCAGATTTGTGTGACGGTGCTAAATGTTTTTCCTCTGTCACGCCTGGTGCCCGCGTTTCGCCAGACATGTGCAGAGACTCATTAATTTATCCGGAGTCTAATAATGGCCTTGGAGAATGAACAGATTCCATAAATAATTTCTCTTTCTCTCCGCCTCTAACTGAAAAGCCTTTTTGGCTCCTCAGCCGGCCTGCGCCGTACCCCCGGGAGCTTGTGTTTTATATAGGAGTCCAGACCCCTTTTTTATGCCATTTGCCTTTTTTAAGGAAATATTTGGGAGTCGGACTCTCAGTCTCGGCTAGCAAAACTTCAACACACTTTAAAGTGGACCAAAACCCAGCGCGATCAGCCCAGGAATCTATAAGATTCCCGGGCCCATCTATTCCCTCCCCCAGGGAATCCAAAATCGTGATGTTCTGCTGTACGAAACCTCCAGGTCGCTCCATACACTTATCTTGTTCCCCGGTCCAAGTGCGCATGCGCAAGCTGCGGCCGCATCCCCGCTATCCCTTATCAGGGTGCTTGCCCGCACCAGGCATTAATGAATGGCCGGTGCAGGCATGATCCATGTTAGAGAGAAGTGGGAGATGCAGCCGCCAGCGCGCTCGGAGCCGCTGTATGTATATTTGCCGGGGGGGGGGGGGGGCAGTAGCGCGGCTGTATTTGCCGGGGGGGGGGGCAGTAGCGCGGCTGTATTTGCCGGGGGGGGCAGTAGCGCGGCTGTATTTGCCGGGGGGGGGGGAATAGCGGGCTGTATTTGCCGGGGGGGCAGTAGCGGGGCTGTATTTGCCGGGGGGGCAGAAGCGGGGCTGTATTTGCCGGGGGGGCAGTAGCGGGGCTGTATTTGCCGGGGGGGCAGTAGCGGGGCTGTATTTGCCGGGGGGGCAGTAGCGGGGCTGTATTTGCCGGGGGGGCAGTAGCGGGGCTGTATTTGCTGGGGGGAGCAGTAGCGGGGCTGTATTTGCCGGGGGGGCAGTAGCGGGGCTGTATTTGCCGGGGGGCAGTAGCGGGGCTGTATTTGCCGGGGGGCAGTAGCGGGGCTGTACTTGCAGGGTTGTTTGCCCTCTCTTTGGCATAGCAACCAAATGGCTGTAAGTTGTTGTTTCTCGCATTACTAAAATGACAGTACGCAAGAGGTAGTAGGCCTCTCATTGTCATAGTAACCAGCCAAATGGCTAGGTTGTTATTTCTCACAAAACCATATTGCTGGCCTCACTTAAACCGGACCTTCAGCGTGATTTAATGAAAAGCCCAAACTCCGATTCCCCAGCATCTAAAATTAATATATTTTACGTTTTTAGTCACTAACTTATTATTTTTTCCCCCACTGGGCTGCAACTCTGTTCAGGAATTCAGGATATGGGCGCCGCCATCTTGACTCAGAAGCATCACACTTACTGAGGAGAGGAGAGTGGGATAAGGTACAGGGGGGCGGGTTATAGCTGTGCTTTGCTCAGACAGAGCAGAGCTGGGGTCAGGTAACTGTCAGCAGTCCCAGAATGCAGAGCAGCACAGACAGGAGGTACTTCCTGTTTGCAGGCTGCCTGATAAGATGGCGGCTTCCATAAGCCGCCATCTTGGATGTTTAAAGGCTCATAACATGCAGTAGATGCAGGTAGGATGATTTTTAATGTGGGCAATCTGTATGTACAGGGTGTGGGAAACATATAAGATAGACTCTTATTCAGAGTGAAGGTCCGGATTAATGTGGGCAATCTGTATGTACAGGGTGTGGGAAACATATAAGATAGACTCTTATTCAGAGTGAAGGTCCGGATTAATGTGGGCAATCTGTATGTACAGGGTGTGGGAAACATATAAGATAGGCTCTTATTCAGAGTGAAGGTCTGCTTTAAGCACAGAAACCTTGTTGCACTCGCATTGCTCTAAGCAACCAAATGAGCCATTGTTGCCATTTTTTACTGTTACTATATTGACCGTATGGTAGAGGTGGTAGGCCTCACATTTCCATAGCAACCGATTTAGTGGCCCTCTCTTTGGCATAGCATCCACATATCTGTGAGTTGTTCCTGACATTACTAAACGGAAAGTATGGTGGAGGTAGTAGGCCTCACGTTGCCATAGCAACTAAAATTAATGAGTTAGTAGCCATCTCTTCTGGCAATAATAAAATGATAGTATGGTGAAGGCAGTGGGCCCCTCTTCTGCATAGCAAGCAAATGGCTTGGTTGGTATTTCTCACAAAAAAATATTGTTGGCTATAGAAACCTTTTTGCACTTACATTGCTATAGCAACCAAATAACAAGAGGCCTCAGTTTGGCTCGGCAGCCATTGCTGGCATTTCTCATGTTACTATATTGATTGTGGTAGAGGTGGTAGCCTCACATTTCCATAGCGATAGTGGCCCTCTCTTTGGCATAGCAACCGCATATCTGTGAGTTGTTCCTGACATTACTAAAATGAAAGTATGGTGGAGGTAGTAGGCTACCTAACTCATGAGTTAGTAGCCATCTCTTCTGGTGGAGGTAGGCCTCACATTGCTATGCCTGTGCCATTTAGCTAACTCATGAGTTTGGTTGCTATGGCAACCAAATGGAGTTGTTTCTCATATTACTAAACTGCTGGAGGCAGTGGGCCCCTCTCCAAAACTATATTGTTGGCCTCACTTTGGCATAGAAACCTTTTTGCACTCACATTGCCATGGCAACCAAATGATGAGAGGCCTCAGTTTGGCTTGGCAGCCATTGCTGGCATTTCCCATGTTACTATATTGACAGCATGGCAGAGGTGATGGGCATCACATTGCCATAGCAGCCAAATGCATGTGTTGATAAGGGTCTCTTTGGCATAGCAACCAAATGGCCGTGAGTTGTTGTGTCTCACGTTAATATGACAGCATGGTGAGGTAGTAGGCCTCACGTTACCATAGCAACCACATTCATGATCTGGTAGGCCTCTGTGAGTTGTTGCGCTTCACATTATTATGACAGCATGGTAAGGTAGTAGGCCTCACGTTACCATAGCAACCACATTCATGAGATGGTAGGCCTCTGTGAGTTGTTGTGCTTCACATTATTAATATGACAGCATGGTGAGGCAGTAGGCCTCACATTACCATAGGAACCACATTCATGAAGTTGGTAGACCTCTGTGAGTTGTTTCTCACATTACTTATATGACAGTATGGTGGAGGTAGTAAGGCCTCATTTGCCGTAGCAACCAATGGCCCTCGCATTGCCCTAGCAACAAAGGCTGCTAGCATGGCAACCCAGAGTAAATGAGCGGTTTCTGTCTATAAATATAGGTCAGGTTCGGAAAATGGCGTCTCCTTTTATTTAAGGCCTGTAGGAGAGGGCGAAGCCTTGGGCTGCGTTTAACCCCTGACTGACTGTTCCAGTTGCTCTATAAATGGTCTCGCTCTCGAGCCTCCCTGTCCATCTCCCTGTGAAGCGTTCCCCGCCAGGCAACCAAACTCATGAGTTATTAGCCATCTTTTTTGGCATTAATAAAATTGCAGTATGGGGGAGGTAGGCCTCACATTGCCATAGCAAGCAAATTGATGAGTTAGTAGCCCAATGGCACAGGCATAGCAATCAAATGGCTATGAGTTGTTTCTCGTATTATAAAACTGCTGGAGGAAGTGGGCCCCTCTCAAAACCATAGTTTGCTTGGAAACATTGTTGCACTCACATTACCATAACAACCAAATGACTATGGGCCTCCATTTGGCTTGGCAGCCATTGCTGGCATTTCCCATGCTACTATATTGACAGCATGGCTGAGGTGATGGGCATCACATTTCCATAGCAGCCAAATGCATGTGTTGATAAGGGTCTCTTTGGCATAGCAACCAAATGGCTGTGAGTTGTTGTGTCTCATGTTATTAATATGACAGCATGGTGAGGTAGTAGGCCTCACGTGACCATAGCAAACACATTCATGAGATGGTAGGCCTCTGAGTTGTGCTTCACATTATTAATATGACAGCATGGTGAGGTAGTAGGCCTCACGTTACCATAGCAACCACATTCATGAGATGGTAGGCCTCTGTGAGTTGTGCTTCACATTATTAATATGACAGCATGGTGAGGCAGTAGATGATGAAGATGGTAGGCCTCTGTGAGTTGTTTCTCTCATTACTTATATGACAGTATGGTGGAGGTAGTAAGGCCTCATTTGCCGTAGCAACCAGCGGGCCTTACATTGCCCTAGCAACAAAGGCTGCTAGCATGGCAACCCAGAGTAAATGAGCGGTTTGAGTCTATAAATATAGGTCAGGTTCGGAAAATGGTGTGTACTTCTTTTATTTAAGGCCGGCAGGAGAGGGCGAAGCCTTGGGCTGTGTTTAACCCCTGACTGACTGTTCCAGTTGCTCTATAAATGGTCTCGCTCTCGAGCCTCCCTGTCCATCTCCCTGTGAAGCGTTCCCCGCCAGGCATGGTGGGTTTGGCAGGGGGTGCCTGCGCGCTCAGATAATGTCTCTCAGCCCTATGTTTTTGTGTTCAGGCAGCGACACGCTGCTCTCCTCCATACTGACATAAATGGGGAGAGCTTGGCAGCGGTGATAATGACAGGCGCTGAGGTAATTGCATCCTGCGGCTTCAAACGTCAACAGGCCCATCGTCTTATTTTGGAGCAGGAAATTGCCGGGTGCCGGTGGCTCGCATCCGCCGCAGGCCGCCACGATGTTCAGCAGGTCCCTCTAGATTCTGCCGAAATGTCAAGTCAGCTGACAATCCTCCTGATGCCGGAGTCATTACCGCTGCCTTCGGGGTGGCTAATGAGCTCCACGGGGAGCCTGGCACCTCAATCCTGTTATGAGAGACCACCTGTTCCTGACTTCCTCCAAGTACCAGTCACCTGGCTGTCATGCTGCTCCTCCGGCTCTGACCTATAACTGAGGTGCAAGACAAGAACCCGGGCTGCCGGCCTTTCACAAGCGTATCCGTAACTGAGGAGAAACATGGTGACCGGAATGTTGCCTGGCTGAATGGCTGCCTCAGCTCAGAGATGCCGGGGATGGGGCCGCCATTATTTTCAATGGGCCGGCTGTCATGGGGGAAGGACAGCGGCCACCCTAGTGTCTTTTAGAATCCAGAGCCGGCCGCCCAGGATTTTGTCTGCTTTAAAGTGTGAAATACTACTGCCGTGGTGGTCACCTGACACCCCCAGCACACATCTATACTAAGATAAAGAATATACAGTATACACATAAGATAAAGAACATACAGTACACACATAAGAGCAGACTAGATGGACTGTATGGTCGTCTTCTGCCATCAACCTTCTATGTTTCTATGTTAAAATAAAGAGTTGGGGTTCTAGGTGTTCCCTCCAGTCTCTCCTTTTCAGGTATCTCACGCAGAGGGTGGCATCACTGGTCATCTCCTTCTGGCCACTGCTACAGTGACCGCTCTAGATTGTCAGCTCTGCGGCTGAGCCCCTCTGTAGAGTGTCTGGCCTCTGGTGGCTGAGCCCCTCTATAGGGCGTGGCCTCTGGTGGCTGAGCCCCTCTATAGGGCGTGGCCTCTGGTGGCTGAGCCCCTCAGTAGAGCATCTGGCCTCTGGGGCCGAGCTCCTCTATAGAGCGCCTGGCCTCTGGGGCCGAGCTCCTCTATAGAGCGCCTGGCCTCTGGGGCCGAGCTCCTCTATAGAGCGCCTGGCCTCTGGGGCCGAGCTCCTCTATAGAGCGCCTGGCCTCTGGGGCCGAGCTCCTCTATAGAGCGCCTGGCCTCTGGGGCCGAGCTCCTCTATAGAGCGCCTGGCCTCTGGGGCCGAGCTCCTCTATAGAGCGCCTGGCCTCTGGGGCCGAGCTCCTCTATAGAGCGCCTGGCCTCTGGGGCCGAGCCCCTCTGTGAAGCGCCTGGCCTCTGGGGCCGAGCCCCTCTGTAGAGCATCTGGCCTCTGGGGCCGAGCCCCTCTATAGAGCGTCTGGCCTCTGGGGCCGAGCCCCTCTGTAGAGCGTCTGGCCTCTGGGGCCGAGCCCCTCTGTGAAGCGTCTGGCCTCTGGGGCCGAGCCCCTCTGTGAAGCGTCTGGCCTCTGGGGCCGAGCCCCTCTGTGAAGCGTCTGGCCTCTGGGGCCGAGCCCCTCTGTGAAGCGTCTGGCTTCTGAGGCCGAGCCCCTCTGTGAAGCGTCTGGCCTCTGGGGCCGAGCCCCTCTGTGAAGCGTCTGGCCTCTGGGGCCGAGCCCCTCTGTGAAGCGTCTGGCCACTGGGGCCGAGCCCCTCTGTGAAGCGTCTGGCCTCTGGGGCCGAGCCCCTCTGTGAAGCGTCTGGCCTCTGGGGCCGAGCCCCTCTGTGAAGCGTCTGGCCTCTGGGGCCGAGCCCCTCTGTGAAGCGTCTGGCTTCTGAGGCCGAGCCCCTCTGTGAAGCGTCTGGCTTCTGAGGCCGAGCCCCTCTGTGAAGCGTCTGGCCTCTGGGGCCGAGCCCCTCTGTGAAGCGTCTGGCTTCTGAGGCCGAGCCCCTCTGTGAAGCGTCTGGCCTCTGGGGCCGAGCCCCTCTGTGAAGCGTCTGGCCTCTGGGGCCGAGCCCCTCTGTGAAGCGTCTGGCCTCTGGGGCCGAGCCCCTCTATAGAGCGTCTAGCCTCTGGGGCCGAGCCCCTCTATAGAGCGTCTGGCCTCTGGGGCCGAGCCCCTCTATAGAGCGTCTGGCCTCTGGGGCCGAGCCCCTCTGTAGAGCGTCTGGCCTCTGGGGCCGAGCCCCTCTATAGAGCGTCTGGCCTCTGGGGCCGAGCCCCTCTATAGAGCGTCTGGCCTCTGGGGCCGAGCCCCTCTGTAGAGCGTCTGGCCTCTGGGGCCGAGCCCCTCTATAGAGCCTCTGGGGCCGAGCCCCTCTATAGAGCGTCTGGCCTCTGGGGCCGAGCCCCTCTGTAGAGCGTCTGGCCTCTGGGGCCGAGCCCCTCTGTGAAGCGTCTGGCCTCTGGGGCCGAGCTCCTCTGTGAAGCGTCTGGCCTCTGGGGCCGAGCCCCTCTGTGAAGCGTCTGGCCTCTGGGGCCGAGCCCCTCTGTGAAGCGTCTGGCCACTGGGGGCCGAGCCCCTCTGTGAAGCGTCTGGCCACTGGGGGCCGAGCCCCTCTATAGAGCGTCTGGCCACTGGGGGCCGAGCCCCTCTATAGAGCGTCTGGCCTCTGGGGCCGAGCCCCTCTATAGAGCGTCTGGCCTCTGGGGCCGAGCCCCTCTATAGAGCGTCTGGCCTCTGGGGCCGAGCCCCTCTATAGAGCGTCTGGCCTCTGGGGCCGAGTCCCTCTGTAGAGCTTCTGGCCTCTTGGGCCGAGCCCCTCTGTGAAGCGTCTGGCCTCTGGGGCCGAGCCCCTCTATAGAGCGTCTGGCCTCTGGGGCCGAGCCCCTCTATAGAGCGTCTGGCCTCTGGGGCCGAGCCCCTCTATAGTGCGTCTGGCCTCTGGGGCCGAGCCCCTCTATAGAGCTTCTGGCCTCTGGGGCCAAGCCCCTCTGTGAAGCGTCTGGCCTCTGGGGCCGAGCCCCTCTGTGAAGCGTCTGGCCTCTGGTGGCCGAGCCCCTCTGTGAAGCGTCTGGCCTCTGGTGGCCGAGCCCCTCTGTGAAGCGTCTGGCCTCTGGTGGCCGAGCCCCTCTGTGAAGCGTCTGGCCTCTGGTGGCCGAGCCCCTCTGTGAAGCGTCTGGCCTCTGGGGCCGAGCCCCTCTATAGAGCGTCTGGCCTCTGGGACCGAGCCCCTCTATAGAGCGTCTGGCCTCTGGGACCGAGCCCCTCTGTGAAGCGTCTGGCCACTGGGGGCCGAGCCCCTCTGTGAAGCGTCTGGCCACTGGGGGCCGAGCCCCTCTGTGAAGCGTCTGGCCTCTGGGGCCGAGCCCCTCTATAGAGCGTCTGGCCTCTGGGGCCGAGCCCCTCTGTAGAGCGTCTGGCCTCTGGGGCCGAGCCCCTCTTTAGAGCGTCTGGCCTCTGGGGCCGAGCCCCTCTGTGAAGCGTCTGGCCTCTGGGGCCGAGCCCCTCTGTGAAGCGTCTGGCCTCTGGGGCCGAGCCCCTCTGTGAAGCGTCTGGCCTCTGGGGCCGAGCCCCTCTGTGAAGCGTCTGGCCTCTGGGGCCGAGCCCCTCTGTGAAGCGTCTGGCCTCTGGGGCCGAGCCCCTCTGTGAAGCGTCTGGCCTCTGGGGCCGATCCCCTCTATAGAGCGTCTGGCTTCTGGGGCCGAGCCCCTCTGTGAAGCGTCTGGCCTCTGGGGCCGAGCCCCTCTGTGAAGCGTCTGGCCTCTGGGGCCGAGCCCCTCTGTGAAGCGTCTGGCCTCTGGGGCCGAGCCCCTCTGTGAAGCGTCTGGCCTCTGGGGCCGAGCCCCTCTATAGAGCGTCTGGCCTCTGGGGCCGAGCCCCTCTGTGAAGCGCCTGGCCTCTGGGGCCGAGCTCCTCTATAGAGCGTCTGGCCTCTGGGGCCGAGCCCCTCTGTGAAGCGTCTGGCCTCTGGGGCCGAGCCCCTCTATAGAGCGTCTGGCCTCTGGGGCCGAGCCCCTCTGTGAAGTGTCTGGCCTCTGGGGCCGAGCCCCTCTGTGAAGTGTCTGGCCTCTGGGGCCGAGCCCCTCTGTGAAGCGTCTGGCCTCTGGGGCCGAGCCCCTCTGTGAAGCGTCTGGCCTCTGGGGCCGAGCCCCTCTGTAGAGCGTCTGGCCTCTGGGGCCGAGCCCCTCTTTAGAGCGTCTGGCCTCTGGGGCCGAGCCCCTCTGTGAAGCGTCTGGCCTCTGGGGCCGAGCCCCTCTATAGAGCGTCTGGCCTCTGGGGCCGAGCCCCTCTGTAGAGCGTCTGGCCTCTGGGGCCGAGCCCCTCTGTAGAGCGTCTGGCCTCTGGGGCCGAGCCCCTCTTTAGAGCGTCTGGCCTCTGGGGCCGAGCCCCTCTGTGAAGCGTCTGGCCTCTGGGGCCGAGCCCCTCTGTGAAGCGTCTGGCCTCTGGGGCCGAGCCCCTCTATAGAGCGTCTGGCCTCTGGGGCCGAGCCCCTCTATAGAGCGTCTGGCCTCTGGGGCCGAGCCCCTCTATAGAGCGTCTGGCCTCTGGGGCCAAGCCCCTGTCTGGCCTCTGGGGCCGAGCCCCTCTATAGAGCGTCTGGCCTCTGGGGCCGAGCCCCTCTGTGAAGCGCCTGGCCTCTGGGGCCGAGCCCCTCTATAGAGCGTCTGGCCTCTGGGGCCGAGCCCCTCTGTGAAGCGTCTGGCCTCTGGGGCCGAGCCCCTCTATAGAGCGTCTGGCCTCTGGGGCCGAGCCCCTCTGTGAAGTGTCTGGCCTCTGGGGCCGAGCCCCTCTGTGAAGCGTCTGGCCTCTGGGGCCGAGCCCCTCTGTGAAGCGTCTGGCCTCTGGGGCCGAGCCCCTCTGTGAAGCGTCTGGCCTCTGGGGCCGAGCCCCTCTATAGAGCGTCTGGCCTCTGGGGCCGAGCCCCTCTATAGAGCGTCTGGCCTCTGGGGCCGAGCCCCTCTATAGAGCTTCTGGCCTCTGGGGCCAAGCCCCTCTGTGAAGCGTCTGGCCTCTGGGGCCGAGCCCCTCTGTGAAGCGTCTGGCCTCTGGGGCCAAGCCCCTCTATAGAGCGTCTGGCCTCTGGGACCGAGCCCCTCTGTGAAGCGTCTGGCCACTGGGGGCCGAGCCCCTCTATAGAGCGTCTGGCCTCTGGGGCCGAGCCCCTCTATAGAGCGTCTGGCCTCTGGGGCCGAGCCCCTCTATAGAGCGTCTGGCCTCTGGGGCCGAGCCCCTCTATAGTGCGTCTGGCCTCTGGGGCCGAGCCCCTCTGTGAAGCGTCTGGCCTCTGGGGCCGAGCCCCTCTATAGTGCGTCTGGCCTCTGGGGCCGAGCCCCTCTGTGAAGCGTCTGGCCTCTGGGGCCGAGCTCCTCTATAGAGCGTCTGACCTATGGGGCCGAGCCCCTCTGTGAAGCGTCTGGCCTCTGGGGCCGAGCCCCTCTGTGAAGCGTCTGGCCTCTGGGGCCGAGCTCCTCTATAGAGCGTCTGACCTATGGGGCCGAGCCCCTCTGTGAAGCGTCTGGCCTCTGGGGCCGAGCTCCTCTATAGAGCGTCTGGCCTCTGGGGCCGAGCCCCTCTATAGAGCGTCTGGCCTCTGGGGCCGAGCCCCTCTGTGAAGCGTCTGGCCTCTGGGGCCGAGCCCCTCTATAGAGCGTCTGGCCTCTGGGGCCGAGCCCCTCTGTGAAGTGTCTGGCCTCTGGGGCCGAGCCCCTCTGTGAAGCGTCTGGCCTCTGGGGCCGAGCCCCTCTGTGAAGCGTCTGGCCTCTGGGGCCGAGCCCCTCTGTGAAGCGTCTGGCCTCTGGGGCCGAGCCCCTCTATAGAGCGTCTGGCCTCTGGGGCCGAGCCCCTCTATAGAGCGTCTGGCCTCTGGGGCCGAGCCCCTCTATAGAGCTTCTGGCCTCTGGGGCCAAGCCCCTCTGTGAAGCGTCTGGCCTCTGGGGCCGAGCCCCTCTGTGAAGCGTCTGGCCTCTGGGGCCAAGCCCCTCTATAGAGCGTCTGGCCTCTGGGACCGAGCCCCTCTGTGAAGCGTCTGGCCACTGGGGGCCGAGCCCCTCTATAGAGCGTCTGGCCTCTGGGGCCGAGCCCCTCTATAGAGCGTCTGGCCTCTGGGGCCGAGCCCCTCTATAGAGCGTCTGGCCTCTGGGGCCGAGCCCCTCTATAGTGCGTCTGGCCTCTGGGGCCGAGCCCCTCTGTGAAGCGTCTGGCCTCTGGGGCCGAGCCCCTCTATAGTGCGTCTGGCCTCTGGGGCCGAGCCCCTCTGTGAAGCGTCTGGCCTCTGGGGCCGAGCTCCTCTATAGAGCGTCTGACCTATGGGGCCGAGCCCCTCTGTGAAGCGTCTGGCCTCTGGGGCCGAGCCCCTCTGTGAAGCGTCTGGCCTCTGGGGCCGAGCTCCTCTATAGAGCGTCTGACCTATGGGGCCGAGCCCCTCTGTGAAGCGTCTGGCCTCTGGGGCCGAGCTCCTCTATAGAGCGTCTGGCCTCTGGGGCCGAGCCCCTCTATAGAGCGTCTGGCCTCTGGGGCCATCCCACTCTTGCCCGATGTATGCTCTCTGGACGGTTGATCTCTTTCCAGCACCACATTCTGCTTGAAAGTCAGAGGTCAAACTTTAAAGGAGGCTCCCGGCTGCTGGTGACTGACAGCACAGCTGGCTATAGGGCGAGGGACCCATATAGCGACGGCGGTGTGAGGGTGGAAATCCCTCGGGAATGATTTTGGCACAGGCAATGGAGCTCTTTATAGAAATCTGATCCTGGCGTATGGAATCCGGTGACTGCAGATCCTAATCTCTCAATCCCGGGCCGGCTGTCATGGAATACGGCTAATCCCGGGCTGGTGGCACCGCCACTCAATGGCTGCCCAGCTTGTGCGTAAAGCGCAGTGCTGCGTCCAGATCTGAGGCTGTTGGGGGTGAAAAACTTCCCTGGTGCCTTGCTCCCCTCCTGCACCTTGCCTGTATTGCATTAAAGCGGACCTTCATCCTGAATAAGAGCCTATCTTATATGTTTCCACCTTGTACATACAGATTTCTCACATTAAAAAACATCCTACCTGCATCTACTGCATGTTATGAGCCTTTAAACATCCAAGATGGCGGCTCATGGAGCACCAGGCAGCCTGCAAACAAGTGTCTTCTGGCTATGCTGCTCTGCATTCTGGAATTGCTGACCTTTTCCTGACCCCAGCTCTGCTCTGTCTGAGCAAATCACAGCTATAACCCTCCCCCTGCACTTTATCCCGTTCTCCTCTCCTCAGTATGTGTGATTGCTTCTAAGGCAAGATGGCGGCGCCCGTAACCTAGAGTCCCGAACAGAGTTGCGGCCCAGTGGGGGAAAGAATAATAGTAAGGGACTAAAAACTACGTTTAGATGCTGGGGAATAGTTTTTTAAGGGTTTGGGCATTTCATTAAATGATGCTGAAGGTCCGGTTTAACCCATTCTGGTGCCAAATATTGGGCTACGTTCACACCCTTTGCATCTGCAGAGGTCGATGCTGGGGTCAGGGGCCTCTCAGCCCAGTCTGTGTGCAGAAGCGAGACCTGTGCCCGCTCTACCCGCTTATTCCTTCTATAGTTTTAAAAAAGCCTGTCTACCCTGGACCATAATAGGTAAATATTTGCAAGAAATAATGGGTGAAATACCCTAAGCTGCTGATCACTATATACTACTGGTACGTTAGAATCCTCCCCACATATATACAGACGTGATAACTTCCCATTACAGTCAAAAACAAATATAGAATTTCAATCAATTAAATTCTTAGTTATAGAGTTATATAAATAAAGTGCAAAGAGCTATTTATAAACTATTTACTCCATTGGCTACACTCCCTTCTTAACAAAACTAATAAATGATTGATCCTATATAAGATATAGCACTTTGCACTTTATTTGTATAACTCAAGAATTTAATTGATTGAAATTATATATTTGTTTTTGACTACTGGGGAGTTATCATGTCTGTATATATGTGGGGAGGATTCAACGTATCATTAGTATATAGTGATCAGCCACTTAGGGTATTTCACCCATTATTTTTTTCAGGGCTGGCTCCAGGTTTGTGGGGTCACCTCCCCTGACACGAGTGGGTCACCTTCTGCTGCCGATCGCCCTCCAGACCTTATTGCCTTCCTTATAGCCACCAACGTCCTCTAGTCTTTGTTGCCTTCCCTATAGCCACCAATCACCCTCTAGTCCTTATTGCCTTCCCTATAGCCACCACTCATCCTCCAGTCCTTATTGCCTTCCCTATAGCCACCACTCATCCTCCAGTCCTTATTGCCTTCCCTATAGCCACCACTCATCCTCCAGTCCTTATTGCCTTCCCTATAGCCACCAATCATCCTCCAGTCCTTATTGCCTTCCCTTAGGGCATTTCACCCATTATTTTTTTCAGGGTTGGCTCCAGGTTTGTGAGGTCACCTCCCCTGACACGTGTGGGTCACCTTCTGCTGCCAATCACCCTCCAGTCCTTATTGCCTTCCCTATAGCCACCAATCACCCTCCAGTCCAAATTGCCTTCCCTATAGCCACCAATCACCCTCCAGTCCTTATTGCCTTCCCTATAGTTCCCAATCATCCTCCAGTCCTTATTGCCTTCCCTATAGCCACCAATCACCCTCCAGTCCTTATTGCCTTCCTTATAGCCACCAATCACCCTCCAGTCCTTATTGCCTTCCCTATAGGCACCAATCACCCTCCAGTCCTTATTGCCTTCCCTATAGCCACCAATCACCCTCCAGTCCTTATTGCCTTCCCTATAGGCACCAATCACCCTCCAGTCCTTATTGCCTTCCCTATAGTCCCCAATCGCCCTCCAGTCCTAATTGCCTTCCCTATAGCCACCAATCACCCTCCAGTCCTTATTGCCTTCCCTATAGTTCCCAATCACTCTCCAGTCCTTATTGCCTTCCTTATAGCCACCAATCACCCTCCAGTCCTTATTGCCTTCCCTATAGGCACCAATCACCCTCCAGTCCTTATTGCCTTCCCTATAGCCACCAATCACCCTCCAGTCCTTATTGCCTTCCCTATAGGCACCAATCACCCTCCAGTCCTTATTGCCTTCCCTATAGTCCCCAATCGCCCTCCAGTCCTAATTGCCTTCCCTATAGCCACCAATCACCCTCCAGTCCTTATTGCCTTTCCTATAGCCACCAATCACCCTCCAGTCCTTATTGCCTTCCCTATAGCCACCAATCACCCTCCAGTCCTTATTGCCTTCCCTATAGGCACCAATCACCCTCCAGTCCTTATTGCCTTCCCTATAGCCACCAATCACCCTCCAGTCCTTATTCCCTTCCCTATAGCCACCAATCACCCTCCAGTCCTTATTGCCTTCCCTATAGCCACCAATCACCCTCCAGTCCTTATTGCCTTCCCTATAGCCATCAACCATCCTCCAATCCTTATTGCCTTCCCTATAGGCACCAATCACCCTCCAGTCCTTATTGCCTTCCCTATAGCCACCAATCACCCTCCAGTCCTTATTGCCTTCCCTATAGGCACCAATCACCCTCCAGTCCTTATTGCCTTCCCTATAGGCACCAATCACCCTCCAGTCCTAATTGCCTTCCCTATAGCCACCAATCACCCTCCAGTCCTTATTGCCCTTCCTATAGCCACCAATCATCCTCCAGTCCTTATTGCCTTCCCTATAGCCACCAATCACCCTCCAGTCCTTATTGCCTTCCCTATAGGCACCAATCACCCTCCAGTCCTTATTGCCTTCCCTATAGCCACCAATCACCCTCCAGTCCTTATTCCCTTCCCTATAGGCACCAATCACCCTCCAGTCCTTATTGCCCTTCCTATAGCCACCAATCATCCTCCAGTCCTTATTGCCTTCCCTATAGCCACCAATCACCCTCCAGTCCTTATTGCCTTCCCTATAGGCACCAATCACCCTCCAGTCCTTATTGCCTTCCCTATAGCCACCAATCACCCTCCAGTCCTTATTGCCTTCCCTATAGGCACCAATCACCCTCCAGTCCTTATTGCCTTCCCTATAGCCACCAATCACCCTCCAGTCCTTATTCCCTTCCCTATAGCCACCAATCACCCTCCAGTCCTTATTGCCTTCCCTATAGCCACCAATCACCCTCCAGTCCTTATTGCCTTCCCTATAGCCATCAACCATCCTCCAATCCTTATTGCCTTCCCTATAGGCACCAATCACCCTCCAGTCCTTATTGCCTTCCCTATAGCCACCAGTCACCCTCCAGTCCTTATTGCCTTCCCTATAGGCACCAATCACCCTCCAGTCCTTATTGCCTTCCCTATAGGCACCAATCACCCTCCAGTCCTAATTGCCTTCCCTATAGCCACCAATCACCCTCCAGTCCTTATTGCCCTTCCTATAGCCACCAATCATCCTCCAGTCCTTATTGCCTTCCCTATAGCCACCAATCACCCTCCAGTCCTTATTGCCTTCCCTATAGGCACCAATCACCCTCTAGTCCTTATTGCGTTCCCTATAGGCACCAATCACCCTCTAGTCCTTATTGCGTTCCCTATAGGCACCAATCACCCTCTAGTCCTTATTGCCTTCCCTATAGCCACCAATCACCCTCCAGTCCTTATTGCCTTCTCTACAGCCACCAATCACCCTCCAGTCCGTATTGCCTTCCCTATAGCCACCAATCACCCTCCCGTCCTTATTGCCTTCCCTATAGTCACCAATCACCCTCCCGTCCTTATTGCCTTCTCTACAGCCACCAATCACCCTCCAGTCCTTATTGCCTTCCCTATAGCCACCAATCTCCCTCTAGTCCTCATTGCCTTCCCTATAGCCACCAATCGCCCTCTAGTCCTTATTGCCTTACCTATAGCCACCAATCGCCCTCTAGTCCTTATTGCCTTCCCTATAGCCACCAATCGCCCTCTAGTCCTTATTGCCTTCCCTATAGTCACCAATCACCCTCCAGTCCTTATTGCCTTCTCTTTAGCCACCAAACGTCCTTTAGTCCTTGTTGCCTTCTCTACTGCCACTGAGCACCCCTCAGCCCTTGCTGCTCGCTCCGCTGCCACTAAGGACTCCATCATTGCTGTCAGTTGTCACCTGGTTCTCGCCACCTTCTGAGCTTCCATCATTTGCCACCTTTTCCATGTGGCTGATCATCCCCTGTTGCTGAGGCCAGCCATGAGCGGGTCTGCACACAATACTCTGCATTGGATTGTTTGGGTCCACTGTAAAATAATAACATAGACAAGTATGAGCCTGAGTGGCCCTTGAATATGCCAGGGGCCCTGGCAATTGCCCAGGTTTGCCCTGTGCTGGCGCAAGCCCTGATTTCTTCCAAATATATCCAGGGTAGACACGCTTTTTAAAAATTGTATGATCTGTTAATGTTTTTTAAGTTTTGTTTGTGGTTATAATGATGAATAAAAATGATTAGTTTTATCATCGGGTTGTAGTGCCCATTAATTTGGCTCCAATTAGTGGTTTTAGTTCATATTATGTGGTGTTTTGGAGCTATAGGTGCACTCCCCGACCAAGGGATATATACAGTGGTGCCCACTCTGCCCATGTGAGGATTATCCCTTCCTTCTGTAGCACGTTTCCTCTATATGACTATTCATGTAAAAGTTTGGCTCTCTTCTTCTCTGGGGCCCTTCTTCCATCTTTTCTCTTATATTTTTGTTAGGGCAAGGCAGCGCAGGCTGCGGCCTAGGGTGGCACAGCGGGTTTTGATTTATGATGGAGAAAAGAGAAGTTTCTCCCCTTGTAACAAGGGCATACAGCGGGTGATGGATCACACGTTACACACTTCATACAATGTAACCACAATGTGGGGGAGTCGCCTAGGGCTGCGCATAATTGAAACGCTGCCCCGGCACAGAGGAGCCGCGAGCTGCCATGTGTGCATGCGCTCTCGCCGCCGCCTTGTCTTGTTGGTGGGGAGTGTTATGGATGGTTTCTGTCTGTAAAGGTGTTTCCTGCTTTGTATTGTTATCCCTGTGTGACATGTAATCTGTCCGGTCCCAACGCTGCTTGTAGGGACTTGTTGTCCCTCCTCTGCTGCTGCTCGGTAAATGCACAGCCACTACATCAGGAGAGAACATCCTGACTAACAGCGTGTTGGGTAATAGTCTATCTAGGTTTCATGCTGGAGGTTGCTGCTGTCCTCCCTTCATTGCCGGGGCCTGGCAGCCATGCTGTGCTCTAACTGTGATGGAATTTGGGCCACTAACCCCAAAACAGATTTGTAGGTGCAGGTTCAGGCTTCCCTGGCTGATTGTCTAGTATGGGGACTTACGGGCAGCGGCAGACAGGGAAGCTGAATGACTGTAAGGGGCATCCGGGAGAAGCTGGGTGACTGTAAGGGGCATCCGGGAGAAGGTGGGTGACTGTAAGGGGCATCCGGGAGAAGCTGGAGGACTGTATGGGGCATCCGGGAGAAGCTGGGGGACTGTAAGGGGCATCCGGGAGAAGCTGGAGGACTGTATGGGGCATCCGGGAGAAGCTGGAGGACTGTAAGGGGCATCCGGGAGAAGCTGGGGGACTGTAAGGGGCATCCGGGAGAAGCTGGAGGACTGTAAGGGGCATCCGGGGGAGAAGCTGGGTGACTGTAAGGGGCATCCGGGAGAAGCTGGAGGACTGTATGGGGCATCCGGGAGAAGCTGGAGGACTGTAAGGGGCATCCGGGAGAAGCTGGGGGACTGTAAGGGGCATCCGGGAGAAGGTGGGTGACTGTAAGGGGCATCCGGGAGAAGGTGGGTGACTGTAAGGGGCATCCGGGAGAAGCTGGGTGACTGTAAGGGGCATCCGGGAGAAGCTGGAGGACTGTATGGGGCATCCGGGAGAAGCTGGAGGACTGTAAGGGGCATCCGGGAGAAGCTGGGTGACTGTAAGGGGCATCCGGGAGAAGCTGGGTGACTGTAAGGGGCATCCGGGAGAAGCTTAATGACTGCAAGGGGCATCCGGGAGAAGCTTAATGACTGTAAGGGGCATCCGGGAGAAGCTGGGGGACTGTAAGGGGCATCTGGGAGAAGCTGGGGGACTGTAAGGGGCATCTGGGAGAAGCTGGGGGACTGTAAGGGGCATCTGGGAGAAGCTGGGGGACTGTAAGGGGCATCTGGGAGAAGCTGGGTGACTGTAAGGGGCATCCGGGAGAAGCTTAATGACTGCAAGGGGCATCCGGGAGAAGCTTAATGACTGTAAGGGGCATCCGGGAGAAGCTGGGGGACTGTAAGGGGCATCTGGGAGAAGCTGGGGGACTGTAAGGGGCATCCGGGAGAAGGTGGGTGACTGTATGGGGCATCCGGGAGAAGCTGGAGGACTGTAAGGGGCATCCGGGAGAAGCTGGGTGACTGTAAGGGGCATCCGGGAGAAGCTGGGTGACTGTAAGGGGCATCTGGGAGAAGCTGGGGGACTGTAAGGGGCATCTGGGAGAAGCTGGGTGACTGTAAGGGGCATCCGGGAGAAGCTGGGGGACTGTAAGGGGCATCCGGGAGAAGCTTAATGACTGTAAGGGGCATCCGGGAGAAGCTGGGGGACTGTAAGGGGCATCTGGGAGAAGCTGGAGGACTGTAAGGGGCATCCGGGAGAAGCTTAATGACTGTAAGGGGCATCCGGGAGAAGCTGGGGGACTGTAAGGGGCATCCGGGAGAAGCTGGGGGACTGTAAGGGGCATCTGGGAGAAGCTGGGGGACTGTAAGGGGCATCTGGGAGAAGCTGGGTGACTGTAAGGGGCATCCGGGAGAAGCTGGAGGACTGTAAGGGGCATCCGGGAGAAGCTGGAGGACTGTAAGGGGCATCTGGGAGAAGCTGGGTGACTGTAAGGGGCATCCGGGAGAAGCTGGAGGACTGTAAGGGGCATCCGGGAGAAGCTGGAGGACTGTAAGGGGCATCCGGGAGAAGCTGGAGGACTGTAAGGGGCATCCGGGAGAAGCTGGGGGACTGTAAGGGGCATCCGGGAGAAGCTGGGTGACTGTAAGGGGCATCCGGGAGAAGCTTAATGACTGTAAGGGGCATCCGGGAGAAGCTGGAGGACTGTAAGGGGCATCCGGGAGAAGCTGGGGGACTGTAAGGGGCATCCGGGAGAAGCTGGGGGAATGTAAGGGGCATCCGGGAGAAGCTGGAGGACTGTAAGGGGCATCTGGGAGAAGCTGGGGGACTGTAAGGGGCATCCGGGAGAAGCTGGGGGACTGTAAGGGGCATCTGGGAGAAGCTGGGGGAATGTAAGGGGCATCTGGGAGAAGCTGGGGGACTGTAAGGGGCATCTGGGAGAAGCTGGAGGACTGTAAGGGGCATCTGGGAGAAGCTGGAGGACTGTAAGGGGCATCCGGGAGAAGCTGGGGGACTGTAAGGGGCATCCGGGAGAAGCTGGGGGACTGTAAGGGGCATCCGGGAGAAGCTGGAGGACTGTAAGGGGCATCCGGGAGAAGCTGGAGGACTGTAAGGGGCATCCGGGAGAAGCTGGAGGACTGTAAGGGGCATCTGGGAGAAGCTGGGGGACTGTATGGGGCATCCGGGAGAAGCTGGGGGACTGTAAGGGGCATCCGGGAGAAGCTGGAGGACTGTAAGGGGCATCCGGGAGAAGCTGGAGGACTGTAAGGGGCATCTGGGAGAAGCTGGGGGACTGTAAGGGGCATCCGGGAGAAGCTGGAGGACTGTAAGGGGCATCCGGGAGAAGCTTAATGACTGTAAGGGGCATCCGGGAGAAGCTTAATGACTGTAAGGGGCATACGGGAGAAGCTGGGGGACTGTAAGGGGCATCTGGGAGAAGCTGGGGGACTGTAAGGGGCATCTGGGAGAAGCTGGGGGACTGTATGGGGCATCCGGGAGAAGCTGGGGGACTGTAAGGGGCATCTGGGAGAAGCTGGGTGACTGTAAGGGGCATCTGGGAGAAGCTGGGGGACTGTAAGGGGCATCCGGGAGAAGCTGGGTGACTGTAAGGGGCATCCGGGAGAAGCTGGGGGACTGTAAGGGGCATCCGGGAGAAGCTGGGTGACTGTAAGGGGCATCCGGGAGAAGCTGGGGGACTGTAAGGGGCATCTGGGAGAAGCTGGAGGACTGTAAGGGGCATCTGGGAGAAGCTGGGTGACTGTAAGGGGCATCTGGGAGAAGCTGGAGGACTGTAAGGGGCATCTGGGAGAAGCTGGGGGAATGTAAGGGGCATCTGGGAGAAGCTGGGTGACTGTAAGGGGCATCCGGGAGAAGCTGGAGGACTGTAAGGGGCATCCGGGAGAAGCTGGGGGACTGTAAGGGGCATCTGGGAGAAGCTGGGGGACTGTAAGGGGCATCCGGGAGAAGCTGGGGGACTGTAAGGGGCATCCGGGAGAAGCTGGGTGACTGTAAGGGGCATCCGGGAGAAGCTGGAGGACTGTAAGGGGCATCCGGGAGAAGCTGGAGGACTGTAAGGGGCATCTGGGAGAAGCTGGGTGACTGTAAGGGGCATCCGGGAGAAGCTGGGGGACTGTATGGGGCATCCGGGAGAAGCTGGGGGACTGTAAGGGGCATCCGGGAGAAGCTGGGTGACTGTATGGGGCATCCGGGAGAAGCTGGAGGACTGTATGGGGCATCTGGGAGAAGCCGGGTGACAAGCGGCTACATGACTGCTTTAATTGGCAGGGGGTGCTGAGATTACGACTAAGTGCCCCTCGGGCATCTAGATTCGAGTTCCCCGCCGGTGAGCCCCCCTCCGCCCACAATGCCTTACCTTTCCGCCAGTCCTTTCCCGCAATCACATCCCTGCAGCTGAGAAGCGCTGGTCCCAGGGCAGGGACCAATCCCGAGGATAGCCAAAATCCTGGTCATCGCTCCACTTTAAATGGACCAAAACCCAGGTGAGTGATAGAACTGGGTTTCGGTCCACTTTAACTTCTGCTTTGATTATTTTTAAGATTGAATCGCTGTCAGATTAACCGGAGATTGGCCCATGTAGGAGCGGTGCAGGGGCGGGAATGGCAGCGCTGCTGGTGTTTGGGGCGCTTAGTAAATAAATAGTTAAACTACGCGCTTGTCCTTAATAAGAGGCGCTAATCCTCTAATTGATCCCTCTTCTGACACTTGTTCTCTGGAGTGTGTAAGTGGCCATTTCCATGTCGGATCCGGGCCCGCCGAGCATCATGGGAGGAGTAGTACTCCTGCCTCCCGGTCCCCGGGCGCGATGGAAGTCACGCAACGGCGTGCGCGTCACGGATCTGAGCCGGGTGGATGACTTAGCTAAACATCTTTGAAACAGCGAATTCAGTTGCCTTGATTTTGTTACGATCTATAAAGATCAGAGTACATGGAAGATTATATAAAGAAATTATATGTAAATTATATTCATAAAATCATTGTTTTTTCTGTAGCTAATCCTATAATAGCTTTTCATTTTTACATGAAGTTAAACCGGACCTTCACCATGATTTAATGAAAAGCCCGAACCCTTATAAAACCATTCCCCAGCATCTAAAATTAATATATTTTAAGTTTTTAGTCACTTATTATTCTTTCCCCCACTTGCCTTCTTGCCTCAGAAGCATCACACTTACTGTGGAGAGTGGGATAAAGTACAGGGGGCAGGGTTATAGCCGTGCTTTGCTCAGACAGAGCAGACCTGGGGTCAGGAAAAAGACAGTAATCCCAGAATTCAGAGCGGCACAGTCAGAAGGCACTTCCTGTTTGCAGGCTGCCTGATGTTCTATGAGCCGCCATCTTGGAAGTTTAAAGGCTCATAATGTGGTAGATGCAGGTAGGATGATTTTTAATGTGAGCAATCTGTATGTACAGGGTGGGGGAAACATATAAGATAGGCTCTTATTCAGGGTGAGGGTCCGGATTAATGTGGGCAATCTGTATGTACAGGGTGTGGGAAACATATAACATAGACTCTTATTCAGGGTGACGGTCCGGATTAATGTGGGCAATCTGTATGTACAGGGTGTGGGAAACATATAAGATAGACTCTTATTCAGGGTGAAGGTCCGGATTAATGTGGGCAATCTGTATGTACAGGGTGTGGGAAACATATAAGATAGGCTCTTATTCAGGGTGAAGGTCCGGATTAATGTGAGCAATCTGTATGTACAGGGTGGGGGAAACATATAAGATAGGCTCTTATTCAGGGTGAAGGTCTGGATTAATGTGAGCAGTCTGTATGTACAGGGAGGAAACATATAAGATAGGCTCTTATTCAGGGTGAAGGTCTGCTTTAAAGATATAATTGGCAGGTAGGGGGCGCTTTGTTATTTGCTCTGTGTTGTGTATGAATACATTGCCTTTTGGAGAAACTATTCTTAGGACAATAACTGGTTTCCGGGATATTGGTGGAGCATTTTGTTCTCATTTTGTACGGGTCGTTATTTATACAGCTGTCTGTCTTGACACAATGGGGTCGCCTCAGAGCAAGGTGAGAATTCTCACTCCTTTTTTTTAGGAGTTAGAATCGACCCCAATGCCGAAGGTGTGTGCATCTCAATGTCTCCCCATCTTTCAGGGTCTCCTTTCCCTCTGTTATAGGGAACAGTCTTGGCTTGTACTTACCCTGCGCTCACCTTGTGACTGACAACTATGAATAATAGTCTTTAGTGTTTGAGATCCGGTGTGTGTGTCCGGACACGGGTTATTGCTGGATTCCTGTAATGTCCTTTTTCTGCTGGTGCCAGGTAGGTGACCCGTAGCGAGGCCCCGCTATAGAGACAATACTCACCTGTCACCGACCAGTGCGCAATGCTGCTGACAGCTCTGCTGGATATTAACCCGTTAGAGGTGCAAATGTGTCGCTAATAAATTGTAAGCTCTTCTCCTCTTGTATCCTCCCTTATACCCTAATAGATTGTAAGCTCTTCTCCTTCTGTATCCTCCCTTATACCCTAATAGATTGTAAGCTCTTCTCCTCCTGTATCCTCCCTTATACCCTAATAGAGTGTAAGCTCTTCTCCTTCTGTATCCTCCCTTATACCCTAATAGAGTGTAAGCTCTTCTCCTTCTGTATCCTCCCTTATACCCTAATAGAGTGTAAGCTCTTCTCCTTCTGTATCCTCCCTTATACCCTAATAGAGTGTAAGCTCTTCTCCTCCTGTATCCTCCCTTATACCCTAATAGAGTGTAAGCTCTTCTCCCTCTGTATCCTCCCTTATACCCTAATAGAGTGTAAGCTCTTCTCCTTCTGTATCCTCCCTTATACCCTAATAGAGTGTAAGCTCTTCTCCTTCTGTATCCTCCCTTATACCCTAATAGAGTGTAAGCTCTTCTCCTTCTGTATCCTCCCTTATACCCTAATAGAGTGTAAGCTCTTCTCCTCCTGTATCCTCCCTTATACCCTAATAGAGTGTAAGCTCTTCTCCTCCTGTATCCTCCCTTATACCCTAATAGAGTGTAAGCTCTTCTCCTCCTGTATCCTCCCTTATACCCTAATAGAGTGTAAGCTCTTCTCCTTCTGTATCCTCCCTTATACCCTAATAGAGTGTAAGCTCTTCTCCTCCTGTATCCTCCCTTATACCCTAATAGAGTGTAAGCTCTTCTCCTCCTGTATCCTCCCTTATACCCTAATAGAGTGTAAGCTCTTCTCCTCCTGTATCCTCCCTTATACCCTAATAGAGTGTAAGCTCTTCTCCTTCTGTATCCTCCCTTATACCCTAATAGAGTGTAAGCTCTTTTCCTCCTGTATCCTCCCTTATACCCTAATAGAGTGTAAGCTGAAGCTGTCCTCCCTCCTCACTTATCCAGTCCTCGTGCCTGCAGAATCTGAGCCATTTCCCATGCTGCTGGTGGAATGTGACAGGGATGGGATTGCGGTCTCGGTCTCGCCCTGTCGCCCCATCTGCTCGGTGTTGGCCCATATGTTGCAGCTGGATTGAACATATATGAAATGTAAAGATAATGGCTTCTGCATGGAGTGCACTTCATATTTTTATCTGTGTAATATATGCTGCACTGTCACCATGTGCAAGGTGATCTGCAGAAACTAAAGGGGAGCTCCGAACTCCGACGCAGTACATATATATTGTGTGAATATGTGTAAGATATATATATATATATATATGTCACCCAGTAAATTCACCTTTCTCCGTTCCTCTCGTCTAATCAGTAGAAAGGGATGAGTCTAGCTGAAAAGAGCCAACCGGCAGCCCCACCCTCTCTACTCTGGAATAGGGTGCGTGTCCGTGCTGCCCATTTATAAATGCCCTATTGGATTGGGGAGAAGGTGAGTTATACAGGGGACACGGGGGGGGGGGGGGGTTACACGGTGGGGCATCCCGAATCTGGATGCCTCAGGGGGAGGGAATCAGAAGTCCCTAGAGTATTATAGACTACAAGGACTCTTTTGGATTACTTTAAATTGGGACAAAACCAGAGATTTTGACTATCCTGGGTTTTGCTTCTTGCCCCCGGGGCATCCCAATTACGGATGCCCTTCTGTGTGAAACCCAGCAGGTTGCCAATAAAACCTCACCTCTTCTCGGTCTTACGGCGCGTGTGTGTGCTGTTGTCCGATCAGAACTGGGACCTGGGGCTCACACAGCAGGGCATTTTGATTCAGGATGCCCCAGGGGGAAGGTCAGCAGCCTGCCCTATTGGGTTTTATTCCTCTTTAAAGTGGACCAAAACACAGGATTTTGACTATCCTGGACTTTGGTCCTTTCCCCCAGGGGCACCCCCATCAGGGATGCCCCACTGCGTGAAAACCCCCAGATCACTGATGCCAACTTGCCTCTTCCCGGTCCTACAACGCATGCGCGGCCACTCGCCCAATCGGTGTGCTCGGAGCCACGTCCGAGCCTGCTGGCAGCCGCATTCCCCGCTTCCCTCTAACGGAGCTTGCCCGCGCTGGCCATTCACAAATGCCAGGTGTGGGCACGTGCCCTGCTAGAGAGATAGCGGGGATGCGGCTGTGGATCGCGCATGCGCCAATGGACCGGGAAGCAAGGTAAGTGTATGGGGCGACCTGATTTTGGATGCCCCGGGGGGGAGGGAATCAGAGCGACAGGGTGGAATCTCGTGCAGCACATAATGCATTTTACCCGCCAAGACATTTGAATGGCTGCCCAACCCTCATCCTGTCACCATTGAAGTGTCAGCTGTGCGTCCCGGCTCAGGGATTTCCAAAAGGTTTCTTTTAACCGTAAATGTGTCGGAGGAGCGCGGATGTCACAGACAAGTGACTCTGAGGGACAGGGAGTCATGTGACTGCTTATATGTACAGCGCTGTGGTATATGTCAGCACTATATAAATGTATAACAGTGTGTGTGTGAGTGTGGAGGAGACATTAGAGTGTGAGCTCTGAGGGACAGGAGGTCATGTGACTGCTTCTTTGTACAGCGCTGTGGTATATGTCAGCGCTATATAATGTATAATAACAGTGTGTGAGTGTGGAGGAGACATTAGAGTGTGAGCTCTGAGGGACAGGAGGTCATGTGACTGCTTCTATGTACAGCGCTGTGGTATATGTCAGCGCTATATAATGTATAATAACAGTGTGCGAGTGTGGAGGAGACATTAGAGTGTGAGCTCTGAGGGACAGGAGGTCATGTGACTGCTTCTATGTACGGCTCTGTGGTATATGTCAGCGCTATATAATGTATAATAACAGTGTGTGAGTGTGGAGGAGACATTAGAGTGTGAGCTCTGAGGGACAGGGATCATGTGTGCAACCTCATTGGAAGGAAGAGGTATGATGTCACTGTGGGGCGTGGCTGCATTAGTTTGGTATAAAAGCGTTCAGGAGGCTATGTGTACAGTCTCTTGCATAGTAAATGGATTTAGTGGGGTGGTCCCCCTTTAAGCGCACACTGTCCCCATTATCAGCGCGCACGCCCCTGCCTCTGTGGAATCTGATTCTAATTAAAGAGGTTGTGTGAAAAAAATAAAAATAAAAGCGTGTGTGTTGAAGGCCCGGCCCGGAATATTCCTGAAAGAATGGAGCTTTCTGCCGGGGTGTGAAAGGGGCTTCTGTCCCGCTCATCATGCGCCTCCGCCATGTTTATTCAGCAGGAGGGACGCCCACTGCGGTGGGTGCGGGAGAGAGGCGCTCCCTTTGTAATGAATCCCGGGGTATGGCGGGGGCTGGAGCTCCTTTGGGTGAGAGGCTCATTGTCATGAAAGGGTTAATTTGTGCCGCACAACGTTGTTGTCCCTCTTAGGTTACTGTGGCCTAAAGTACTGTCACTTTAATGTTTTGTTTCGTGCCCCGTTGGACCGGGAAGAGGTGAGTTTTAAAGGGCGTTCTGGGGGGTTTCACACAGCGGGGAATCCCGATTCAGGATGTCCCGCTGTGTAAAACCCCCCAGAACGCCCTGCAAAACTCACCTTTTCCTGGTCCCAACGGCGCATGCGCAGGCTCTCGTCCACTCTCAGCCATTTGCTGTGTCAGTCATTCGGCATGCGCAGTTGGACCCAGGAAAGGTGAGTTATTACTGGCGTTTAGGGGAAGGCCAGTGGTCGGCCCTGGAATCTTTTAGAATTCAGGGCTGGCCCTGGTGGGTTTTGTCTTACAAATCTTATACATTTCCGGGCCAATCGATTCCCTCCCTCCCAGGGCATCCAAAATCGGGATGCCCCGCTGTGTGAACCCCCCCCCAGGCTGCCCTGTTCACTCACCTTTGTTCCAGGGATGCGGGCGCCGGCGTGCTCGGCTGAAGCAGAGTCCTTAGGTGAGCCGAGATGAGTTTGCATCCGCGCAGACGAGCGCGCTGATTGGAAGGGGGCCGCCCATGTGCCGTAGAACTGGGGAAAGGTAAAGTGGCGACCTGGGGGGTTTCACACAGCGGGCATCCCTCATTGGGGTTTCCCCCGGGGGCAAGGACCAAGACCCGGGATGGTCAAAATCCTTTAAGCGTGGACATTGTAGTGTGCGGGGCGTTGGCGAGTTCTCCTCACAGCTGTGTGGTGTAAGCGGACACCCCGCTCGCCTCCCGCCACCCGGCTCCATGTAAGGAATGGCGGCTGGCGGTGTTGTGGCGGCGCTGCCAGGCGATGGCGGACACTGTGAGGTGAGGATGGTGACAGGTGAGGATTTGGGTTCTGGCGGCTTTTCGACTTCAGGTCAAGCGAGGCCTCCCGGCGTGCCCCTGCTCATATTATAGCTTCTCCCAGGTGGCTCTGCTGCGGTGTGGGGAGGCCGTTACCCATCATGCAATGCTCTGTGCAGACTTCCCTTTCCCAGATCTGGGCTGTTGCTATGGTAACTGCTAAGGTATGGAGACATCAATAACCATCAATTCTCTGTGCAAACTGCATGTGCTGGGGGTTGCTATGGTGACTGCTGGGGTGTGAGGAGGCATTTACCCATCATACAGTTCTCTATACTGACACTAGAGATGTGTATCAGCCTGTGCTGAAGGTGTCGCTATGGCTGCGAAGGTGTGGGGAGGCCGTTACCCATCATGCAATGCTCTGTGCAGACTTCCCTTCCCTGATCTGGGCAGTTGCTATGGTGACTGCTAAGGTGTGGAGAACACAGTTAACCATCATGCAGTTCTGTGTAACCTGCATGTGCTGGGGGTTGCTATGGTGACAGCTGGGGTGTGAGGAGGCATTTACCCATCATACAGTTCTCTATACTGACTCCAGAGCTGTGTAACAGCCTGTGCTGAGGTGTAGCTATGGTGACCGCTGTGGTGTGGAGGGGCCATTACCCATCATGCAATGCTCTGTACAGTCTCTAGAGCTGTGTTGACAGCCCATCCCCTGAGCCAACCTGGACTGAGGTGTTTGCTATACTGACTTCTCAGCTTTGGAGAGGCATTTACCCATCATGCAATGCTCTAGGCAGACACTAGAGCTGTGTAACAGCCCCTCTCCTGAGCTGGCCTATGCTGAGGTGTTGCCATGGTGACTGCTCAGGTGTGGAGGAGCCATTACCCATCATGCAATGCTCTGTGTAACCGCCTGTCCCTGAGCCAGCCCATGCTGAAGGTGTGGGTTTGGCTGCGAAGGTGTGTACAGGCCATTACCCATCATGCAATGCTCTGTGTAACCGCCTGTCCCTGAGCCAGCCCATGCTGAAGGTGTGGGTTTGGCTGCGAAGGTGTGTGGAGGCCATTACCCATCATGCAATGCTCTGTGTAACTGCAAGTCCCTGAGCCAGCCCATGCTTAGGGTGTCTCTATGGCTGCAAAGGTGTGGGGAGGCCATTACCCATCATGCAGTGCTCTGCACAGTCAGTCTGTGTACCTGCCCAGGCCCTTAGCTGGGCTGTACTGAGTTGTTGCTATGGTGATTGCTGAGGTGTGAGGAGGCTGATACCCCTCATGTAATGCTCTGCGTAGACACTATAGCTGTGAGGTGTGGAGACGCCATTACCCATTATGCAGTCTTCTGTGCAGACACTAGAGCTGTGTGTTGCTATGGTGACGGCGGAGGTGTGGGGATGCTGTTACCCATCATGCAATGCTCATTGTAACATTCTGTCTGAGCCAGCCTTATGCTGAGGTGTTGCTATGGTGACCGCTGTGGTGTGGTGAGGCCACTACCCATCATGCAGTGCTCTGTACAGACTCTAGAGCTGTGTAACAGCCCATCCCCTGAGCCGGCCTGTGCTGAGGTGTTGCTACGGTGACTGCTCCAGTGTGGGGAAGCCGTTACCCATCATGCAGTGCCCTGTGCACGCACTAGAGCTGTTTAGACATCCTACGCTGTGTTGCCATGGTGACAGCTGAGGTGTAAGGAGGTCGTTACCCATCATGCAGTGCCCTGCGCAGACACTAGAGCTGTTTAGACATCCTATGCTGAGGTGTTGCCATGGTGACAGCTGTGGTGTAAGGAGGCCGTTACCCATCATGCAGTGCTCTGTGCAGGCACTAGAGCTGTTTAGACGTCCTATGCTGTGTTGCCATGGTGACCGCTGAGGTGTAAGGAGGTCGTTACCCATCATGCAGTGCCCTGCGCAGACACTAGAGCTGTTTAGACATCCTATGCTGAGGTGTTGCCATGGTGACAGCTGTGGTGTAAGGAGGCCGTTACCCATCATGCAGTGCTCTGTGCAGACACTAGAGCTGTGTAACAGCCCATTCCCTTAGCCGGCCTGTGCTGAGGTGTTGCTACGGTGACTGCTCCAGTGTGGGGAAGCCGTTACCCATCATGCAGTGCTCTGTACAGACTCTAGCCTGTGCTGAGGTGTTGCTACGGTGACTGCTCCAGTGTGAGGAAGCAGTTTGCTATGCCATGTGCAGGCACTAGAGCTGTTTAGACATCCTATGCTAAGGTGTTGCCATGGTGATCGCTGAAATGTAAGGAGGCCATTACCCATCATGCAGTGCTCTGTAGAGACTCTAGAGCCGTGTACCTGCCCATCCCCTATGCTGTGGTGTGGGAAGGTCATTACCCATCATGCATTGCTCAGCTTAGACACTGGTGTCCTCTCAGTTCCAGTGGCTAGACAGAATATTGGCAGGAGCGACATCTTGGCCGTTGTCCTCTTGGCCGGCATCCTCGCCCCCGTGTCGCTGCCACTTGAGCCTAAACGATTCTTCTAACAACAAATCCCTGAGGACAGCGGGAGCCGCCTCCCTATCTGATGGGCAGCGGCTCCTCGGGCCTCTGGGCACAGTGCCGCCATTGTGGCCTGCATGCGGCCTGAGGTGGAGGGAAGCCATGATGGCTGAGGGGAACCGCGCTGCGCCAGACACCTGTTCCCTGCCGCTGGCCCCCGGACTCGTCCGATCAGACCTGACCTGGCCGGGGTCAGCGACCCCTCTGCAGGGCCCAGATGTGTAAAGGGTTAACCTGTCCCATGCTGAGGGCCTTTATATTTAGGAAGTGCGGCACTCGTGTCCCATAATACAGGAAACTAACAATGATCTCGGTTATTTATACAGCCGTCACTGGAGAGCCATGGCGGCCAGTAGCCCCGGAGGGCTGCCGTTGCCGGGGGCCTGTAGCCCGGAGGGCTGCCGTTGCTGGGGGCCAGTAGCCCGGAGGGGCTGCCACGGCCTGGCCCCTGTTGCCCGGAGGGGCTGCCGGGGCCTGTGTTTTCAGTGCGTTCATTGATACATTGTATCACTGCATTTCCTGCGCTTACACTTGAGGTGTTGGGTCCCTTCCTATGGGGGTCAGACGGGGTCTCGGGACATCTCGGCTAGTTTCCCGCTATGGTTCACACCCGGATGTGAGAGAAGTCATAGTACAAGGATCTTTCCTGGAATGCGACATCCTTTCCTGCACTCCCCTGCCGAGCGCATGTGCAAGAATTGCAGCTGCCACTCCCCCCCGTGCAGCATTACAGGCAGCACCATCGTTATTTATTTACAGAGCGCCATCATAGTCCGTGGTGTAGATATTACAGGAGCAACTAATATAATTTGCTAGGTATCATGAGTCAGGAGAAGCGCTGATGGGAGATGTCTTGACAGCGCTGTGAAATATGTCAGAGCTAAATAAATGCATAATAATAATTAAAAATAATAATTATTATAATTAGTACTATCATTATTAGTACTATTACTACTGCTATGATTACTGTTATTACTGCTACATTTACTATTACTATTCGTATTATTTAAAAAAATTGTACGGTTATTGCGGGGGATTAGAGTGTAACTGCTCTGGTGAAGTGGCTAACAGGAATGACTCTGTGTTTCTGTACAATGCTGTGGAATATGTCATCCCTTTATAAATGCATAATAATAATTTATTAGTGCTAATAGCACTGCTACGATTACTATTATTATTACTATTCTGATTTTTATTAGTACTGTTACACTTATTAGTAATATCACTAATAGTATTATTTAAAAAAAATGTAAGATTATGGAGGTGGATTAGATTGTAACTGCTCTGGTGCAGCGGCTAATAGGATTGACTAATGCATAATTAATAATAATAATAATAATAATACTGTTACAATTACTATTTTTATTAGTACTATTATTATTAGTATTACTATTATTTTTTTTTAAAGTGTAAGATTATGGCAGCTATAAAAAAATGTATAATAACAGTGTGTGAGTGTGGAGGAGACATTAGAGTGTGAGCTCTGAGGGACAGGGGGTCATGTGACTGCTTCTATGTACACCTCTGTGGTATATGTCAGCACTATATAAATGTATAATATTAGAGTGTGAGCTCCGAGGGACAGGAGATCATGTGACTGCTTCTATGTACAGCACTGTGGTATGTCAGCGCTAGCGCTGGCTGTGCAGGAAGTTGGTTTATTCGGTGGCCGTGTTTTATTAGGCGCGTGCTGCGTTTTGGCGAGCGTCTGATGGCGAGCCAGAATCTCTCTCTCTCTTTGGGATCAGCGGGAGTTCCTGCGTTTTATCCCGAGTGGAGAGATTAACTGATGGGCCGCACATGAGTCAGGTTTACACAGTGGCTGGAGGCGACATTTAACCCTTCGTTAACCCTTTGGTCTGAGCCCCAGCTAGCGATTCTAAAGGGGAGGCCTGGGGCGGCCATTGCTGATGGGCCACTAATGCTGCTGATCCAGCATCACTGCTTACAGCAACCATAATCGGCCGCCTTTACCCCCAGCATACCACTACTAGTGTAAGATTTACCCCCAGCATACCACTACTAGTGTAAGATTTACCCCAGCATACCACTACTAGTGTAAGATTTACCTCCAGCATACCACTACTAGTGTAAGATTTACCCCCAGCATAGCACTACTAGTGTAAGATTTACCCCCAGCATACCTCTACTAGTGTAAGATTTACCCCCAGCATACCACTACTAGTGTAAGATTTACCCCCAGCATAGCACTACTAGTGTAAGATTTACCCCCAGCATAGCACTACTAGTGTAAGATTTACCCCCAGCATACCTCTACTAGTGTAAGATTTACCCCCAGCATAGCACTACTAGTGTAAGATTTACCCCCAGCATACCACTACTAGTGTAAGATTTACCCCCAGCATACCACTACTAGTGTAAGATTTACCCCCAGCATACCACTACTAGTGTAAGATTTACCCCCAGCATACCACTACTAGTGTAAGATTTACCCCCAGCATAGCACTACTAGTGTAAGATTTACCCCCAGCATAGCACTACTAGTGTAAGATTTACCCCCAGCATACCACTACTAGTGTAAGATTTACCCCCAGCATACCACTACTAGTGTAAGATTTACCCCCAGCATACCACTACTAGTGTAAGATTTACCCCCAGCATACCACTACTAGTGTAAGATTTACCCCCAGCATACCACTACTAGTGTAAGATTTACCTCCAGCATACCACTACTAGTGTAAGATTTACCCCCAGCATACCACCACTAGTGTAAGATTTACCCCCAGCATAGCACTACTAGTGTAAGATTTACCCCCAGCATACCACTACTAGTGTAAGATTTACCCCCAGCATACCACTACTAGTGTAAGATTTACCCCCAGCATACCACTACTAGTGTAAGATTTACCCCCAGCATACCACTACTAGTGTAAGATTTACCCCCAGCATAGCACTACTAGTTGAAGATTTACCCCCAGCATACCACTTCTAGTGTAAGATTTACCCCCAGCATAGCACTACTAGTGTAAGATTTACCCCCAGCATGCCACCACTAGTGTAAGATTTACCCCCAGCATACCACTACTAGTGTAAGATTTACCCCCAGCATACCACTACTAGTGTAAGATTTACCCCCAGCATAGCACTACTAGTGTAAGATTTACCCCCAGCATACCACTACTAGTGTAAGATTTACCCCCAGCATACCACTTCTAGTGTAAGATTTACCCCCAGCATACCACTACTAGTGTAAGATTTACCCCCAGCATACCACTTCTAGTGTAAGATTTACCCCCAGCATACCACTACTAGTGTAAGATTTACCCCCAGCATACCACTACTAGTGTAAGATTTACCCCCAGCATACCACTACTAGTGTAAGATTTACCCCCAGCATACCACTTCTAGTGTAAGATTTACCCCCAGCATACCACTACTAGTGTAAGATTTACCCCCAGCATACCACTACTAGTGTAAGATTTACCTCCAGCATACCACTACTAGTGTAAGATTTACCCCCAGCATACCACTACTAGTGTAAGATTTACCTCCAGCATACCACTACTAGTGTAAGATTTACCCCCAGCATACCACTACTAGTGTAAGATTTACCCCCAGCATACCACTACTGGTGTAAGATTTACCCCCAGCATACCACTACTGGTGTAAGATTTACCCCCAGCATACCACTACTGGTGTAAGATTTACCTCCAGCATACCACTACTAGTGTAAGATTTACCCCCAGCATACCACTACTAGTGTAAGATTTACCCCCAGCATACCACTACTAGTGTAAGATTTACCCCCAGCATACCACTACTAGTGTAAGATTTACCCCCAGCATACCACTACTAGTGTAAGATTTACCTCCAGCATAGCACTACTAGTGTAAGATTTACCCCCAGCATAGCACTACTAGTGTAAGATTTACCCCCAGCATAGCACTACTAGTGGAAGATTTACCCCCAGCATACCACTACTAGTGGAAGATTTACCCCCAGCATACCACTACTAGTGTAAGATTTACCCCCAGCATACCACTACTAGTGTAAGATTTACCCCCAGCATACCACTACTAGTGTAAGATTTACCCCCAGCATACCACTACTAGTGTAAGATTTACCCCCAGCATACCACTACTAGTGTAAGATTTACCCCCAGCATACCACTACTAGTGTAAGATTTACCCCCAGCATACCACTACTAGTGTAAGATTTACCCCCAGCATACCACTACTAGTGTAAGATTTACCCCCAGCATACCACTACTAGTGTAAGATTTACCCCCAGCATACCACTACTAGTGTAAGATTTACCCCCAGCATACCACTACTAGTGTAAGATTTACCCCCAGCATACCACTACTAGTGTAAGATTTACCTCCAGCATACCACTACTAGTGGAAGATTTACCCCCAGCATACCACTACTAGTGTAAGATTTACCCCCAGCATAGCACTACTAGTGTAAGATTTACCCCCAGCATAGCACTACTAGTGTAAGATTTACCCCCAGCATAGCACTACTAGTGTAAGATTTACCTCCAGCATACCACTACTAGTGTAAGATTTACCCCCAGCATACCACTACTAGTGTAAGATTTACCCCCAGCATACCACTACTAGTGTAAGATTTACCCCCAGCATACCACTACTAGTGTAAGATTTACCTCCAGCATACCACTACTAGTGTAAGATTTACCCCCAGCATACCACTACTAGTGTAAGATTTACCCCCAGCATACCACTACTAGTGTAAGATTTACCCCCAGCATACCACTACTAGTGTAAGATTTACCTCCAGCATACCACTACTAGTGTAAGATTTACCCCCAGCATAGCACTACTAGTGTAAGATTTACCCCCAGCATAGCACTACTAGTGTAAGATTTACCCCCAGCATACCACTACTAGTGTAAGATTTACCCCCAGCATACCACCACTAGTGTAAGATTTACCCCCAGCATAGCACTACTAGTGTAAGATTTACCCCCAGCATACCACTACTAGTGTAAGATTTACCCCCAGCATACCACTACTAGTGTAAGATTTACCCCCAGCATACCACTACTAGTGTAAGATTTACCCCCAGCATACCACTACTAGTGTAAGATTTACCCCCAGCATACCACTACTAGTGTAAGATTTACCCCCAGCATACCACTACTAGTGTAAGATTTACCCCCAGCATACCACTACTAGTGTAAGATTTACCCCCAGCATACCACTACTAGTGTAAGATTTACCCCCAGCATACCACTACTAGTGTAAGATTTACCCCCAGCATACCACTACTAGTGTAAGATTTACCCCCAGCATACCACTACTAGTGTAAGATTTACCCCCAGCATAGCACTACTAGTGTAAGATTTACCCCCAGCATGCTACTACTAGTGTAAGATTTACCCCCAGCATAGCACTACTAGTGTAAGATTTACCCCCAGCATACCACCACTAGTGTAAGATTTACCCCCAGCATACCACTACTAGTGTAAGATTTACCTCCAGCATACCACTACTAGTGTAAGATTTACCCCCAGCATACCACCACTAGTGTAAGATTTACCCCCAGCATAGCACTACTAGTGTAAGATTTACCCCCAGCATACCACTACTAGTGTAAGATTTACCCCCAGCATACCACTACTAGTGTAAGATTTACCCCCAGCATACCACTACTAGTGTAAGATTTACCCCCAGCATACCACTACTAGTGTAAGATTTACCCCCAGCATACCACTACTAGTGTAAGATTTACCCCCAGCATGCTACTACTAGTGTAAGATTTACCCCCAGCATAGCACTACTAGTGTAAGATTTACCCCCAGCATACCACCACTAGTGTAAGATTTACCCCCAGCATACCACTACTAGTGTAAGATTTACCCCCAGCATACCACTACTAGTGTAAGATTTACCCCCAGCATAGCACTACTAGTGGAAGATTTACCCCCAGCATACCACTACTAGTGTAAGATTTACCCCCAGCATACCACTACTAGTGGAAGATTTACCCCCACACATGACTATTTAATTATGCCCAGCTAGAGGGAAGCAGGTGTTTTAAAGGTTCCGGGGGCATCTCAAAGCTGTGTGTAAGGGATCACCTAAAAAACTCACCTACTGAGTGGGGGGGGGGGGGGGGGGGTGGGTTGTGCAGCCTAGAATAGACCCCCCCCTCCCCCCCCCCCCCCCGGCTTCCTGTTTCGTATGTTCAGCACCAAGGTGGGAAGTGGGAGCCGGCAGGATGTTTCTGACGAGACGGTTGTTTAGCGGTCACAGGAAAGAGCCAAACAAGATGCAGGAGGCAGCGACCCTCTCCTTGTCTGAGTGTTATGGCCGCCCTCCCTGACCCTGGGGTCTTGGTCATTGCTTCAAATGAGAGGATTCAATAAGATTTACCCCCAGCATACCTCTACTAGGGGCAGATTTACCCCCATCATACCACTACTGGTGGAAGATTTACCCCCAGCATACCGCTACTAGGGGCAGATTTACCCCCATCATACCACTACTAGGGGCAGATTTACCCCCATCATACCACTACTAGGGGCAGATTTACCCCCATCATACCTCTACTAGTGGAAGATTTACCTCCAACATACCACTAATAGTGGAAGATTTACCCCCAGCATACCGCTACTAGTGTAAGATTTACCCCCAGCATACCTCTACTAGTGGAAGATTTACCTCCAGCATACCACTACTAGTGTAAGTACTTTTATTAGTTGTAACTTGTCTCTCCTCCTGTATGTTTCAGGATAAAGATGGCCGCCCTATAGAAGAGGCAGAAAACGAACACAAGAAAGAAGGAGCCGAGGTGGCGGCTCCCCGGGACGCTGGCCTGACACCATGGAGGGCGGTCCCAACCACAAAGCAAACCACTCCCACGTCCTGTTCGACCGCTTCGTCCAGGCCACCACCTGCAAGGGGACCCTGAAGAGCTTCCAGGAGCTGTGCGACCACCTGGAGCTAAAGCCACGCGACTACCGATCCTTCTACCCCAAGCTCAAGTCCAAGCTCAACTACTGGAAGGCCAAGGCCCTGTGGTCCAAGCTGGACAAGAGGGGCGCGCACAAGGACTACAAAAAGGGCAAGGCCTGCAGCAACACCAAGGTGAGGGCAGAGTCGTCCTTTAATTTGCCCTCTTAGATGATTCAAAGCTGGGAACGATCTCCGTATAGGTGATCACATATGGTCTCACCTCCATGATAGGTGATCAGATATGGCCTCACCTCCATGATAGGTGATCAGATATGGTCACCTCCATGATGGGTGATTAGATATGGCCTCACCTCCATGATGGGTGATTAGATATGGCCTCACCTCCATGATGGGTGATTAGATATGGCCTCACCTCTATTATAGGTGATCAGATATGGCCTCACTCCCATGATAGGTGATCAGATATGGCCTCACCTCCATGATGGGTGATCAGATATGGCCTCACCTCCATGATGGGTGATCAGATATGGCCTCACCTCCATGATGGGTGATCAGATATGGGTTCTCCTCCATGATGGGTGATCAGATATGGCCTCACCTCCATGATGGGTGATCAGATATGGCCTCACCTCCATGATGGGTGATCAGATATGGCCTCACCTCCATGATGGGTGATCAGATATGGCCTCACCTCCATGATGGGTGATCAGATATGGCCTCACCTCCATGATGGGTGATCAGATATGGCCTCACCTCCATGATGGGTGATCAGATATGGCCTCACCTCCATGATGGGTGATTAGATATGGCCTCACCTCCATGATGGGTGATTAGATATGGCCTCACCTCTATTATAGGTGATCAGATATGGCCTCACTCCCATGATAGGTGATCAGATATGGCCTCACCTCCATGATGGGTGATCAGATATGGCCTCACCTCCATGATGGGTGATCAGATATGGCCTCACCTCCATGATGGGTGATCAGATATGGGTTCTCCTCCATGATGGGTGATCAGATATGGCCTCACCTCCATGATGGGTGATCAGATATGGCCTCACCTCCATGATGGGTGATCAGATATGGCCTCACCTCCATGATGGGTGATCAGATATGGCCTCACCTCCATGATGGGTGATCAGATATGGCCTCACCTCCATGATGGGTGATCAGATATGGCCTCACCTCCATGATGGGTGATCAGATATGCCTCACCTCCATGATGGATGATGAGATATGGTCTCACCCCCATGATGGGTGATTAGATATGGGTTCTCCTCCATGATGGGTGATCAGATATGGCCTCGCCTCCATGATGGGTGATCAGATTTGGCCTCACCTCCATGATGGGTGATCAGATTTGGCCTCACCTCCATGATGGGTGATCAGATATGGCCTCACCTCCATGATGGGTGATCAGATATGGCCTCACCTCCATGATGGGTGATCAGATATGGCCTCACCTCCATGATGGGTGATCAGATATGGCCTCACCTTCATGATGGATGATCAGATTTGGCCTCACCTCCATGATGGGTGATCAGATATGGCCTCACCTTCATGATGGGTGATCAGATATGGCCTCACCTTCATGATGGGTGATCAGATATGGCCTCACCTCCATGATGGGTGATCAGATATGGCCTCACCTCCATGATGGGTGATCAGATATGGTCTCACCCCCATGATGGGTGATCAGATATGGCCTCACCTCCATGATGGGTGATCAGATATGGCCTCACCTCCATGATGGGTGATCAGATATGGCCTCTCCTCCATGATGGGTGATCAGATATGGCCTCACCTCCATGATGGGTGATCAGATATGGCCTCACCTCCATGATGGGTGATCAGATATGGCCTCACCTCCATGATGGGTGATCAGATATGGCCTCACCTCCATGATGGGTGATCAGATATGGCCTCACCTTCATGATGGGTGATCAGATATGGCCTCACCTCCATGATGGGTGATCAGATATGGCCTCACCTCCATGATGGTTGATCAGATATGGCCTCACCTCCATGATGGTTGATCAGATATGGCCTCACCTCCATGATGGGTGATCAGATATGGCCTCACCTCCATGATGGGTGATCAGATATGGCCTCACCTCCATGATGGGTGATCAGACTCCTCCCAGCCTTGCCGATCTCTTTCTTGTAGTGGAACTCTTCTATCAGTGACTCACCTTTCTGTCTCCGCAGTGTCTGATCATCGGGGCCGGCCCCTGCGGCCTGCGCACCGCCATCGAGCTCAGCCTCCTGGGAGCGCGGGTGGTGGTGGTGGAGAAGAGGGACGCCTTCTCCCGGAATAACGTCCTGCATTTGTGGCCCTTCACCATTCACGACCTGCGCGGCCTGGGCGCCAAAAAGTTCTACGGGAAGTTCTGCGCCGGAGCCATCGATCACATCAGTAAGTCATGTGTCTCTTTATAATAAATGTGATCATTCTGTCTGTTATCTGCTGCAGACTCCAGTGGCGGCCTTACAAGATAGGCTCTTCAGGGTGAAGGTCCGGATTAATGTGGGCAATCTGTATGTACAGGGTGTGGGAAACATACAAGATAGGCTCTTATTCAGGGTGAAGGTCCAGATTAATGTGGGCAATCTGTATGTACAGGGGGGGGGGAAACATATAAGATAGGCTCTTATTCAGGGTGAAGGTCCAGATTCATGTGGGCAATCTGTATGTACAGGGTGTGGGAAACATATAAGATAGGCTCTTATTCAGGGTGAGGGTCCGGATTAATGTGGGCAATCTGTATGTACAGGGTGTGGGAAACATACAAGATAGGCTCTCATTCAGGGTGAAGGTCCAGATTAATGTGGGCAATCTGTATGTACAGGGGGGGGGGGACATACAAGATAGGCTCTTATTAAAAGAAATACATAAATGAATCTTTGGAATTTTTCCTCCCATGATTCCCTGGGAGCACTTTAGCATGTAATGGAGGCATGACGTTGGCGTGCTGGTATGGATGTGTCTCTGTGTGGGAATAGGATGAGAAGTCATCTTGGCACAGCTCAGCCCCCCAGAGCCAAGCAGCCGGATTCCTAACCAATGACGACACTGTATAGGCTTTGTGTAGTCATGTTTGGATGACCGCCAGCAGGGTTAAAGCAGCGCTATCACGAAAAAAGGTCCCAATGATAAAAATCCATATAAATATGGTGGATGGCGGGAGGAGGGGTCACTTATACACCCGGCATCAGGAAATATCCAGCCAGGGTTTTTTTTATTTTTATTTTAATAGACGAAAAAGGAAATCACGGGTGACAGGCTCTGCCATCCCTAATACACTAAACCTGTCACCCCTGGATTTTATTCACAGCAGGAGAAGATAAACCACAAGCTTGGCGGGAGTTTTATTCAGTTCTGGTGTATAAGTGACCTCTCCTTTCCTAAGCCAACTTGTTTATGGATTTTTAAATATTCCATAATTTCACGATAGTGCTCCTATAAGTGTGAGCTGGGCTTGGTCTCCCATCAGATAGAAAAAATATATATGGACATGCACAGGCAAAAGATAATGTTTATAGGTGCTGGCTAATGGGGTAAGTAAGTCAGGAAAGAATTATAAAGCCGGGCCCTAGATATGCCCCAAAATAACCCCATAAAAAAGGCCGCACTCCTAAATATATGAAAATATAAAACCAAAAATGTATTATAATCAAATCCGCTGCTAAAACATACAACATACAAGGACCATCAGATAGAAGGCGGGTGGTAGTATTTATCTGGGGCATGATCAGAAGGTTTTTTTTTTCTCCAATAAGGGGCATAAATGGAGGCCTTACTAAGAGATGTTATATTTGTAAGCACTTCCTGGTCCTAGATTCATTTTTTGCCAGGAGTTCTGTTTTATAATTATAAAAATATTATTATAATACTACTACTACTGCTAATGATAATAATTATTATTATTATTATTATTATTATTATTAATAATAATAAGCAGTATTATTATTATTATTATTATTATTATTATTATTATGCATTATTGTTATTATTATTATTATGCATTATTGTTATTATTATTATTATGTGGTATTATTAATAATAATAATAATAATAATATTATGTGGTATTATTATTATTATTTGGTATTATTATTATTATTATTATTATTATTATTATTATTTAGTATTATTATGATTATGATTTATTATGTAGTGTTATTATTATGTAGTAGTATTATTATGTAGTAGTATTATTATTATGTAGTAGTATTATTATTATGTAGTAGTAGTAGTATTATGTAGTAGTATTATATTATTAATAGCAATAATAACAAATTTGACACATACTTCTAATTTTCCAGGTATTATGTATATGGACTTCCGGGTCCCAGATTCTTCCTTTTTGCCAGGAGTTCTACTTTTAATAATAATAGCAATAATAATAAAACAAAAAGGTGGAGCATGCCAGTGTGATTGGACACGTACTTCTAATTTTCCAAGTATTACCTATATGCACTTACAGGTCTCAATTTTTTTTTTTTTTTTTTTACCAGGAGTTCTACTTTAATAGCAGTAATAATGTATATGCATTTCAGGATCCCAGATTCTTTTTTTTTTTTTTGACAGGATAATAATAATAATCTTTACTCTTGAGCCTCCTCTCTGTAAGTGCATATACATTATCATTAAAATGTATATGCACTTCCAGGTCCCATATTCTTTTTCTTGCCTGGAGAAGAATAATAATAATAAAAATAATAAATGCTCTTCCAGGTCCCAGATTCTTTTTTTTTTTTTTTTTTTTGCCTGGAGAATAATAATAATAAATTCCAGGTCCCAGATTCTTTTTCTTGACTGGAGTTTAATAAAAATAATAAATGCACTTCCAGGTCCCAGATCCTTTTTTTGTTTTTGGTCTGGAGTATAAAAATATTATTTATATACTATTTGCCAGAAGTTCTACATTAGTAATATTAATAAAAAAATTATATAATTAATTTAGACACCTCTGAGTCCCAGATTATTATTTTTTTGCCTGGATTTAATAACAACAACAAAGACAAAAACCACAACAAAAATAATAAAAATGAATCTTAAATAAAAAAAAAAAAATGAAACAAACTTAAAATAAAAAAATGAAACTTAAACTAAAAAAAAAAAAATAAATAAAAAAAAAGAAACTTAAAATACTGAAAATAGAAAGTAAAAATATAAATATTATAGATATAAATAATTATTTATGCACTCCTGTGTCCCAGATTCATTTTTTCCTGGAGTTCTATAACAGTGGTAATAATAATGCCGATATGATTGGACGAGTTCATCTTTTTATTTTTATTTCCAGGTATTCGACAGCTGCAGCTTATCCTGCTTAAAGTGTCTCTTATTCTGGGGATCGAAATTCACGTTAATGTGGAGTTCCAGGGCCTGTCGGAGCCACCGGAAGATCAGGAAAATGAGCGTGAGTGCCGCAAATAGGAGTTACATGCCACCTAACCCCCCCCCCCCCCCCCAACTGCTCCCCGGGCACGTGGTTTGGCCAGCCCACTGCTCCGGGCATGTGTACATTGAGTGCTTATGTTTGTTTTGCTGCACAGATGGTTTGAGTGTGGAGTAAAAATTCCTGTGTTTGCACAAGCATACAATGGCAATAAATGTTGAAAAATCCCCTCGCGGAGTGAACTGCTTTACCCCTGATAGTCACGACCCCCCTGTGTTCTTGACACTGTGACTATGCCAGACTTTTTGGAACAGTCAACCAGATTGGCACTAGTGTTTAGGAACAACCAGATCCCTAGAAGTCTATAAGACTCCGGAGCTGGTGGTCTCTCTCTTTATGGGTCTTCCTGACTTGGAAAGATGATTGTTGGGATGATTGCTTGTCTCCTGCTCTTCAGCCATTGGCTGCAGCTTCCTGTGCTTGAGTGAGGAGCAGGCTTGAACTGGGCCCACCCGGTTGCCAGGCAATCCCCCAGCGGGCCCCAATATAAGAGAAACATTCTTGCGGGGTGGGAGATATTGGGAATCTCTGATCATCATCCATTTTTATTACAAAAAACTTGGGATTTTGACTAACTCATGTTTCGTTCCTTGGGATTTGGAATGCCCCACTGTTTAAACCCCCTTCCCGATAGCACCCCCCAGTCCTACGGCACATGCCATACATAATTAATGGTCAGCAATCGGCTTTGTTTACTGCAATCGGGAGCGCAAAGTGCTGCTTTCCCAGCAGCGGGCAGGCTCCCATCCGCATCTTTAAAGTGGACCAACCATTAAAAACGATAGAGCCCAGAGGACTTACCTTTCCAGTGCAGGTCGAGATGATTTCGACTGTGCAGCTGCTTCTGGGTTCATGGAGCACTGGGATCCACCGGCTGACCTTGCCAGTGGCTTACCCGCAGGACTCTATCCGCTCCATCGCGTTGTCCGCTCCCCACACCGACTCACTGGGAGGGACGAAGACTGCACTTCCGGGTGTATATGGCGGCGTGGGAGATGTCCGGGAGCATAATCCCGGGTGTAGCAAGATGGTCGCACGGGAACGAGATGTCCAGGAGCATACTCCCGGGTGTAGCAAGATGGTCGCACGGGAACGAGATGTCCAGGAGCATACTCCCAGGTGTAGCAAGATGGTCGCACGGGAACGAGATGTCCAGGAGCATACTCCTGGGTGTAGCAAGATGGCGGCGCAGGAGAAAAATGCCCAGGAGCATACTCCCGGGTGTAGCAAGATGACTGGGTGGGAGAGAAATGTCCAGGAGCATACTCCCGGGTGTAGCAAGATGGCGGCGCAGGAGAAAAATGCCCAGGAGCATACTCCCGAGTGTAGCAAGATGGCGGCGCAGGAGAAAAATGCCCAGGAGCATACTCCCGAGTGTAGCAAGATGGCGGCGCAGGAGAGAAATGTCCAGGAGCATACTCCCGGGTGTAGCAAGATGGCGGCGCAGGAGAAAAATGCCCAGGAGCATACTCCCGAGTGTAGCAAGATGGCGGGCGGAAGAGAAATGTCCAGGAGCATACTCCCGAGTGTAGCAAGATGGCGGGCGGAAGAGAAATGTCCAGGAGCATACTCCCGGGTGTAGCAAGATGGCGGGCGGAAGAGAAATGTCCAGGAGCATACTCCCGGGTGTAGCAAGATGGCGGGCGGAAGAGAAATGTCCAGGAGCATACTCCTGGGTGTAGCAAGATGGCGGGCGGAAGAGAAATGTCCAGGAGCATACTCCCGGGTGTAACAAGATGGCGGGGGAGAGAAATGTCCAGGAGCATACTCCCGGGTGTAACAAGATGGCGGGCGGAAGAGAAATGTCCAGGAGCATACTCCTGGGTGTAGCAAGATGGCGGGCAGAAGAGAAATGTCCAGGAGCATACTCCCGGGTGTAGCAAGATGGTGGGGGAGAGAAATGTCCAGGAGCATACTTCCGGGTGTAGCAAGATGGTGGGGGAGAGAAATGTCCAGGAGCATACTCCCGGGTGTAGCAAGATGGTGGGGGAGAGAAATGTCCAGGAGCATACTCCTGGGTGTAGCAAGATGGCGGGCAGAAGAGAAATGTCCAGGAGCATACTCCCGGGTGTAGCAAGATGGCGGGGGAGAGAAATGTCCAGGAGCATACTCCCGGGTGTAGCAAGATGGCGGGGGAGAGAAATGTCCAGGAGCATACTCCCGGGTGTAGCAAGATGGCGGGGGAGAGAAATGTCCAGGAGCATACTCCCGGGTGTAGCAAGATGGCGGGCAGAAATGTCCAGGAGCATACTCCCGGGTGTAGCAAGATGGCGGGCGGAAGAGAAATGTCCAGGAGCATACTCCCGGGTGTAGCAAGATGGCGGGCGGAAGAGAAATGTCCAGGAGCATACTCCCGGGTGTAGCAAGATGGCGGGCGGAAGAGAAATGTCCAGGAGCATACTCCCGGGTGTAGCAAGATGGCGGGGGAGAGAAATGTTTAGGAGCATACTCCTTGGTGTAGCAAGATGGCGGGGGAGAGAAATGTCCAGGAGCATACTCCCGGGTGTAGGAAGATGGCGGCGCTTGAGAGAAATGCCTGGGAGCATACTCCCGGGTGTAGCAAGATGACTGGGTGAAACAGAAATGTCCAGGAGCATACTCCCGGGTGTAGGAAGATGGCGGGCGGAAGAGAAATGTCCAGGAGCATACTCCCGGGTGTAGCAAGATGGCGGGCGGAAGAGAAATGTCCAGGAGCATACTCCCGGGTGTAGCAAGATGGCGGGCGGAAGAGAAATGTTTAGGAGCATACTCCCTGGTGTAGCAAGATGGCGGGGGAGAGAAATGCCTGGGAGCATACTCCCGGGTGTAGCAAGATGGCGGCGCTTGAGAGAAATGCCTGGGAGCATACTCCTGGGTGTAGCAAGATGGTGACGCTGGAGAGAAATGTCCAGGAGCATACTCCCGGGTGTAGCAAGATGGCGGCGCTTGAGAGAAATGCCTGGGAGCATACTCCCGGGTGTAGCAAGATGGTGGGGGAGAGAAATGTCCAGGAGCATACTTCCGGGTGTAGCAAGATGGCGGGCGGAAGAGAAATGTCCAGGAGCATACTCCTGGGTGTAGCAAGATGGCGGCGCTTGAGAGAAATGCCTGGGAGCATACTCCCGGGTGTAGCAAGATGGTGGGGGAGAGAAATGTCCAGGAGCATACTTCCGGGTGTAGCAAGATGGCGGACGGAAGAGAAATGTCCAGGAGCATACTCCCGGGTGTAGCAAGATGGCGGGCGGAAGAGAAATGTCCAGGAGCATACTCCCGGGTGTAGCAAGATGGCGGGCGGAAGAGAAATGTCCATGAGCATACTCCCGGGTGTAGCAAGATGGCGGGCGGAAGAGAAATGTTTAGGAGCATACTCCCGGGTGTAGCAAGATGGCGGGGGAGAGAAATGCCTGGGAGCATACTCCCGGGTGTAGCAAGATGGCGGCGCTTGAGAGAAATGCCTGGGAGCATACTCCTGGGTGTAGCAAGATGGTGACGCTGGAGAGAAATGTCCAGGAGCATACTCCCGGGTGTAGCAAGATGGCGGGCAGAAATGTCCAGGAGCATACTCCCGGGTGTAGCAAGATGGCGGGCGGAAGAGAAATGTCCCGGAGCATACTCCCGGGTGTAGCAAGATGGCGGGCGGAAGAGAAATGTCCAGGAGCATACTCCCGGGTGTAGCAAGATGGCGGCGCTTGAGAGAAATGCCTGGGAGCATACTCCTGGGTGTAGCAAGATGGCGATGCTGGAGAGAAATGTCCAGGAGCATACTCCCGGGTGTAGCAAGATGGCGGGCGGAAGAGAAATGTTTAGGAGCATACTCCCGGGTGTAGCAAGATGGCGGGCGGAAGAGAAATGTCCAGGAGCATACTCCCGGGTGTAGCAAGATGGCGGGCGGAAGAGAAATGTCCAGGAGCATACTCCTGGGTGTAGCAAGATGGCGGGCGGAAGAGAAATGTCCAGGAGCATACTCCCGGGTGTAGCAAGATGGCGGGCGGAAGAGAAATGTCCAGGAGCATACTCCTGGGTGTAGCAAGATGGCGGGCGGAAGAGAAATGTCCAGGAGCATACTCCCGGGTGTAGCAAGATGGCGGGCGGAAGAGAAATGTCCAGGAGCATACTCCCGGGTGTAGCAAGATGGCGGGCGGAAGAGAAATGTCCAGGAGCATACTCCTGGGTGTAGCAAGATGGCGGGCGGAAGAGAAATGTCCAGGAGCATACTCCTGGGTGTAGCAAGATAGCGGGGGAGAGAAATGTCCAGGAGCATACTCCCGGGTGTAGCAAGATGGCGGGCGGAAGAGAAATGTCCAGGAGCATACTCCCGGGTGTAGCAAGATGGCGGCGCTTGAGAGAAATGCCTGGGAGCATACTCCTGGGTGTAGCAAGATGGCGGGGGAGAGAAATGTCCAGGAGCATACTCCCGGGTGTAGCAAGATGGCGGGCGGAAGAGAAATGTTTAGGAGCATACTCCCGGGTGTAGCAAGATGGTGGGGGAGAGAAATGCCTGGGAGCATACTCCCGGGTGTAGCAAGATGGCGGCGCTTGAGAGAAATGCCTGGGAGCATACTCCTGGGTGTAGCAAGATGGCGACGCTGGAGAGAAATGTCCAGGAGCATACTCCCGGGTGTAGCAAGATGGCGGGCGGAAGAGAAATGTTTAGGAGCATACTCCCGGGTGTAGCAAGATGGCGGGCGGAAGAGAAATGTCCAGGAGCATACTCCCGGGTGTAGCAAGATGGCGGGCGGAAGAGAAATGCCCAGGAGCATACTCCTGGGTGTAGCAAGATGGCGGGCGGAAGAGAAATGTCCAGGAGCATACTCCTGGGTGTAGCAAGATGGCGGGCGGAAGAGAAATGCCCAGGAGCATACTCCTGGGTGTAGCAAGATGGCGGGCGGAAGAGAAATGTCCAGGAGCATACTCCCGGGTGTAGCAAGATGGCGGGCGGAAGAGAAATGTCCAGGAGCATACTCCCGGGTGTAGCAAGATGACGGGCGGAAGAGAAATGTTTAGGAGCATACTCCCGGGTGTAGCAAGATGGCGGGCGGAAGAGAAATGTTTAGGAGCATACTCCCGGGTGTAGCAAGATGGCGGGGGAGAGAAATGCCTGGGAGCATACTCCTGGGTGTAGCAAGATGGCGGGCGCTTGAGAGAAATGCCTGGGAGCATACTCCTGGGTGTAGCAAGATGGCGGGCGGAAGAGAAATGTTTAGGAGCATACTCCTGGGTGTAGCAAGATGGCGGTGATTGAGAGAAATGCCTGGGAGCATACTCCTGGGTGTAGCAAGATGGCGGGCGGAAGA
>CM051238.1:8445460-8492960 GCA_027917425.1 Gastrophryne carolinensis | reverse complement strand
AACATCACTGATTCAGCCGTAGCTTGGATATATGGAGTGGCTGCATCCCCGGCCTCCCTGCGGTCTATGGCGCGCTCCCATCCTCCATCCTATCTGAATAACATGGCACCACATCACTCAACCTGAGCTTGGACATAGTGTGGCTGCATCCCCGGCCTCCCTGCGGTCTATGCCAGCCCCCCCCCCCCCCCTTTTCTTAGCCTATCTGAATACATGGCACAACATCACTGATTCAACCAGAGCTTGGACATAGGGAGTGGCTGCATCCCTGGCTTCCCTTCTGTCTATGCCTTGCTCCTGCCCACCCCAAGCCTATCTGAATACATGGCACAACTTTACTGATTCATTAAGAGCTTGGACATAGGGAGTGGCTGCATCCCCGGCCTCCCTGCAGTTTATGGCGCCCTCCTCAGTCTATCTGAATACATGGCACAACTTTACTGATTCAGAATAGCTGAACTCGGGAGCACGCTTCGGCCTTGGAGTATGTGGCCCTGAACGCATTGGAAAGGTGAGTAATTGTGGGGTTGATCGGGGGACATTCACACAGGAGGCTCTATCCAAATTGGGACTTGGACCGGCCAGCCCTTAAGTCTTTGAAAGCCAGGGTCGCTATCAGGCGCTATCAGTTGTGCCATGTATTCAGATAGGCTAAGAAAGGGGGGGCGGTAGCACGCCATAGACAGCAGGGAGGCCGGGGATGCAGCCACTTCTATGTCCAAGCTCTGGTTGAATCAGTGATGTTGTGCCATGTATTCCGGTTGGGGAAATGCCGTTTCTGTTGTATCTGCTTATGATCCCCCCTCTCGTCTCGCTTCCATTCCCAGGTATCGATCTGGAGAACATCGTCTACTACAAGGACGACACACATTACTTTGTCATGACGGCCAAGAAGCAGAGCTTGCTGGAGAAAGGGGTCATCTTACAGGTGAGGACATAACTATAAATTTTGCCCTATTGTGGTTCCAGCAACCACCCAATTAGCCCCAAAGTGCAGTGTCTTCTCCACAGCAATTAATCAACTCAAATGTATCTCATGAATTCATCTTTATTAAATTCCCCAAAAATTACATACTGTCAGGATCTGGGGCCGACGGCAATGACTCGGAAGACGGTTCTTAGTCAAATAACAAGCGATTTATTGAAGTCCAACAGGCAAAATCTCTTAACGTCAGAGTATGATGCAGGAACAATGCAGTACAGCAAGCGGTTACCTCACCAACTTTAGCAATGTCCAGTGTAGGATAATTACAGCATACTACAAGTCCTTGATATGACAGGTCCTCTTTCGGGGCATACAAGTCCAGGCTGTTAATCCACAGGTTCCAAGAACAGATCACACATAAAGTCCTTCGGATGCAACTCAGCACTGTCAGTATTGGGAGCAGCAAGGCCCGGGCTCCTCATCCCAGTCTGTCCATCTCCACACTGGAAACCTGAGCAACTCCATTTATAGGGCTTCCTTCCTTCAATTAGTCTCATCACCTGGGAAGACTTGTGTGTAGGGGAAAACCAATAGAGGACCCAGGATGTGGATTGGATCGCTGATATCCCGGCACGGATCGTGCCTGTCTGAAAAACTTATGGGAGAAATAGACCTCATCCACCACTCTCCATACACTTTACCACAATACTAACATAAAATCTAAAATTACCCCAAGCAATTCATTATATGGGGCATCCCATGCTGACCCGCAATCCCATTATAATCCTTAAAGCGGGATAAACAATTTATTTAAGAAAAAAAAAAATATATATATATATATTTATATTATTATTATTATTATTATTATTATTATTATTATTATTATTATTATTACAAATCCAAATATAATCAAGATCGATCACAAAATATCTCCCTCAACTGATCAATTATAAAGTGCCAGAAGTGCATAAAAACGTGATATAATATACGTGATATAATATATATATTAATATATATATATATATATATATATATATATATATATATATATATATATATATATATATATATATATATATATATATATATATTGTGCAATCTCTATGCAATACAATCCATGGAGAAAATATGGCAAGAGGAATAAAGTGCAAAGTGGTCACAATTAATGAATTAATAAGTAGCAAAACACATCACCTAAAAGTGGCGAGTCCCCGGGATGTCCCCCATACAGAAAAGCAAAGAGATGGCTCCCCACGCGTTCCGTAGTCCGAACCCCGACCACATTTTCAAGGTGTCCAAGAAGATGGCCGAGAAGCAGAGCTCGCTGGAGAAAGGGGTCATCTTACAGGTGAGGACATGCGCCATGGTCCCTGCTGCGCCGTCGCATGTTTTCTCTTTGACGCCCAGATGATAGAGATTACCGGACTCCCCGGCATCTGGATGGCAGATGGGCGACCGGGTCTGCGGATATCAAATCCAGACATTCAATGTGGTTTAAAGCTGACAAATACAAATGACTATACAGAGTATTGTTCCCTCCCCTCGGTGGCATCCCGATTTTGGGGTGCACCGCTGTGTGAACCCCCGCAGATCGGTTGTACAGATCCAGCTCGCCAGGTCCCTTTTAAAACTTAACATTTAATTTATATAATTCAAACCACACGTGTCCTGTACAGAAGTGTGAATTCATGTTGCCCCCCTTCCAGAAAGGTTAAGGGTTTCGGGGTTTCAACGTTTCCCCTTAGTCTTACCTAGTTCTACCTCCTACCCCCCAAATCGCCCACTGAAACTCGTCTATTCCCGGTCCTTTGGGCACATGTGTGTCTTTGTGGTGCGATATCAAATAAACAGATAACATTTTTTTTTACTCTACTTTACTGAGTGGGGGAGCGATTGTTGGGGCTCAGCACCCCATTCTGTGGTTGGGTTATTGTTATAAGCGCCCCCTCCTGTGTTGTGCACGAAGTTTGTTTATATATAGTGTGTGCGCCACTTGCGATGCGGCTGCTCTTGCTTCCCCATTAAAGAACATCATAGCAAATGGCTCTGATTGGACGAGAGCCTGCGCATGCAGTGTTGGACCGGCAAAGCTAAGCCGATACTGACAAACGGTTGGGTTTCCCAAAATGGGATCCCCCGGGGTAAAGCCGGCTGGGAACAGGTGAGCTTTACTGGGTGTTTTGGGGGTATCGCACAGCGGCACATCTCAATTAAGGATGCCTCCGGGGCACCAGGACAAAGCCCAGGATAGCCAGAATTTTGTCATACTTCAATATGACTTGACCACCATTCCATTGATATAATCCTAATCCGAGTCTCCTCCTTTGCAGGATTACGCCGACACGGAAATGCTGCTGTCCCGCGCCAACGTGGACCAGGAGGCGCTGCTCAGTTACGCCACGGAGGCCGCTCGCTTCTCCACCAATCAGCAGCTGCCCTCGCTGGACTTCGCTATCAATCATTACGGGCAGCCGGATGTGGCCATGTTCGATTTCACCTGCATGTACGCCTCGGAGAACGCCGCTCTGGTCCGGGAAAGGAACAATCACCGGCTGCTGGTGGCCCTGGTTGGTGACAGCCTGCTGGAGGTGAGCGGGTGATGGCGGGCTGGGTGCTCGTGGGATGCCACCCATAAAATAAAAAAAAAGATGCAGAGGCAGCATCCCTATTGGCTGCTAGCTCTACATAGTAGCTGTGTGGAGCAGCCGGCCCCCTATTCCCTGTGTGTGGAGTCTGGCCCCTTTCTCTGTGTGTGTGGAGTCTGGCCCCTCTTTCCCCTGTGTGTGTGGAGGCCGGCCCCTCTTTCCCCTGTGTGTGTGGAGGCCGGCCCCTCTTTCCCCTGTGTGTGTGGAGGCCGGCCCCTCTTTCCCCTGTGTGTGTGGAGGCCGGCCCCTCTTTCCCCTGTGTGTGTGTGTGTGGAGGCCGGCCCCTCTTTCCCCTGTGTGTGTGTGTGTGTGGAGGCCGGCCCCTCTTTCCCCTGTGTGTGTGTGTGTGTGTGTGGAGGCCGGCCCCTCTTTCCCCTGTGTGTGTGTGTGTGTGTGGAGCCCGGCCCCTCTTTCCCCTGTGTGTGTGTGGAGCCCGGCCCCTCTTTCCCCTGTGTGTGTGTGTGGAGGCCGGCCCCTCTTTCTCGTGTGTGTGTGTGTGGAGGCCGGCCCCTCTTTCCCCTGTGTGTGTGGAGGCCGGCCCCTCTTTCTCGTGTGTGTGTGTGTGTGGAGGCCGGCCCCTCTTTCCCCTGTGTGTGTGGAGGCCGGCCCCTCTTTCCCCTGTGTGTGTGTGTGTGTGGAGGCCGGCCCCTCTTTCTCGTGTGTGTGTGTGTGGAGGCCGGCCCCTCTTTCCCCTGTGTGTGTGGAGGCCGGCCCCTCTTTCCCCTGTGTGTGTGTGTGTGTGTGGAGGCCGGCCCCTCTTTCCCCTGTGTGTGTGTGTGGAGGCCGGCCCCTCTTTCCCCTGTGTGTGTGGAGGCCGGCCCCTCTTTCCCCTGTGTGTGTGGAGGCCGGCCCCTCTTTCCCCTGTGTGTGTGGAGGCCGGCCCCTCTTTCCCCTGTGTGTGTGGAGGCCGGCCCCTCTTTCCCCTGTGTGTGTGTGGAGCCCGGCCCCTCTTTCCCCTGTGTGTGTGTGGAGCCCGGCCCCTCTTTCCCCTGTGTGTGGAGCCCGGCCCCTCTTTCCCCTGTGTGTGGAGCCCGGCCCCTCTTTCCCCTGTGTGTGGGGAGGCCGGCCCCTCTTTCCCCTGTGTGTGTGGAGGCCGGCCCCTCTTTCCCCTGTGTGTGTGTGTGTGTGGAGGCCGGCCCCTCTTTCCCCTGTGTGTGTGTGGAGCCCGGCCCCTCTTTCCCCTGTGTGTGGAGCCCGGCCCCTCTTTCCCCTGTGTGTGGAGCCCGGCCCCTCTTTCCCCTGTGTGTGGGGAGGCCGGCCCCTCTTTCCCCTGTGTGTGTGTGTGGGGAGCCCGGCCCCTCTTTCCCCTGTGTGTGTGTGTGTGTGGAGCCCGGCCCCTCTTTCCCCTGTGTGTGTGGAGGCCGGCCCCTCTTTCTCCTGTGTGTGTGTGTGTGTGTGTGGAGCCCGCCCCCCTTTCCATGAAGCGCATGCACCCTGGGTTAAGTTCTTTTCAGGATGGAAAGGGATCTTGATGTAGTCCCAGTAATCATTATAGGGTTGATATTATTTGCTTTATTCAGAATAGTAATGTGCATTATTGCCTCGCGATGTACAGTTGCTGCCACACTGTATGTACGATATCTATGGGCACAAGAAAGGGAATAGTCTGTGACAAATCATATTTGTATTCTCCAATATTATTTAAGAGGGGATTGAAGGTAGAAGCCCTTGACCTGATTGAGTATATGCAGGTCTAGAGTTATGCTTTAATAATATGTATTTACGAGAAGCAGCGTGAGAAGTAGCTTGTTCTGTGTGAAATACAATAATACACATAGTTTACTGAGAAATGCGTTCTGTGTAAGATTTTGTGTTTGGTTTCACACAGGAACGTGAAGATGGGGGCTTAGCTGGCTGCGCTCTTTTGTTGGTGACATGATTATAAGAATAAACTTACAGGCTGATTCATTACTAACGCCAGGTAGCGACAGATAAGCGTCTGTAGAGAGAATTTCAGAGCGCCCGCTAGTAGCTGCTGTGCTCGGCCATGGATCATTGTTTCAGAGCATCTCAGTCGCTGGCCGGCATTGATGAATATGATGTGTGAGTCGCAGTACTGCGCTGTATGGGAGCGAACCGTAACGCCAGCTCAGTGCGACTGACTCACACCACATTCATCAAAAAAACAGCCTCACACAGCGCCGGCGCTCAAAATCATGTAATTTTAGCCCATAGCGCCGGAGGCTGTGTGATTACAGTCTGTTAATGAACATGTATCCACTAGTAACAAAGCGAAAACATATGGAATTACATTATTACATTGTAACATGAACACTTTAATACCAGACATGTAAGGACAATTCTGCATAAAAATATTATTAATCCAAAAGTTTTCAAAAATGTCATTTTCTTGCCCAGGATACATGTCAGAAGGTTTGTGTTTTTTAGGGAAAAAAGGAAAGGGATTTAGAAAGGTCCATAGAAATGTATGGGAGAGCGCCAGGTAGCGTCAGGTAAGACGTGGCGTTCTGCAAGGCTGAACGCCGGCGCTGAGCCTGGGATAATGATGAATCGGATGCTACATGGTGTTGTTCCAGTCGCTCACCAGATTCGGCTTCATAAATGTGTAATTGCTGCCGTGTCCGGCGTTCACCTGCCGCTGTACAGGCGCTACCTGGCGCTATCCCTTCATGAATAAGGCCCTTAGATTTGTATGGTGGATGACTGTCTCTGCGTCTCCTTTGATTCGCCATACAATTCTCTGGCTCGAGCTGCTTGGTGGAGGTGTGATGGTGTCAGACGCATAGTTAGGGGTCCGAGGTACCCCAGGAGAAGCCCCCCAACACCGCGTGCCACGGGGAAAGTTACGTATGGGCAATGTGGGGGGGGTTCACACAGCGGGGCATCCCAAATCGCCCCTGGGGCAAGGTACCCAACCCAGGATAGTCAAAATTATTATTGTTCCGCTTTAAAGTGGATGGAAAGCTTTAGAGTCTAAGACGTTTGGCTTAATTCTTCCTCCCAAAATATCCCAAATCGGGATGCCCTGCACCCCCACTATCCCACCCCACGTTCTTCATTGATCAATAGAATGTGTCGGCTGAGCAAGACCTTTCTGCGCAATATGTCAAGGTTGCGGCGTATGTAGGCCAAGGGTGGATGGTGCAGGTAACACCTAACCCTACAGGGAATCCCAAATTTGAATGGCTTCCAGGAGTTAGGAAAATCAAGCTGGTGGGTGGCTGGTAAAGAGGAGAGTGTTACAGTAGTCTGGTCGGGAGATGACCAGGGCAGCACTAGAATGGTGTCAGGCATAAGGAGTTGGAGGTAACATGAAGAGGTTAGTGACATCACGCGATGCTCTGTGAAACGCTGATCTCCATTGGTTAAGCTCTTTTCCTTTTCAACAGCCCTTCTGGCCAATGGGAACGGGCATAGCTCGTGGCTTTCTTGCCGCCATGGACTCGGCATGGATGGTTCGCAGCTGGGCGCATGGAGCCGGCCCCCTGGAGGTGCTCGCCGAGAGGTAGGTACTTTTCTCTTTCACACAGATCTTATACTTTACACTGGGGTAATATCCTCCTGTTGCCAGGAGGGGGCAGACGTTTGCTGGAGTTTATGCAAAGCTGAAACCCTCCGCTCGTCTGCTCCTGGAGCAAGAAGAGAAATTACCCCTTTGTTTTTTTTTTTCCGTAGAGGTAGTAAATGTTTTTTTTAATCACTGGCTCTGTCCATGGGCAATTTTTTTTTAATGTAGACCAAAACCCAGGATTTTGACTATCCTGTGTTTTGGTCCTTTGGTCCTCTAGCAGGGCGCATGCCCGCGCCAGGCATTTGTGAATGGCCAGTGCGGTCTCGCTCCCTGTTAGAGGGGAGCGGGGGATACGACCACCAGCACGCTTGGAGCCGCTGGCCTTAGACAAAGGTTTAGACAACGTCAGTGGCTCCGAGCATGCTGATTGGACAAGCGGCCGCGCATGCACCTTAGGACGGGAAGACGTGAGTTGGCATCGGTGACCTGGGGGGTATCACACAGCGGGGCATCCCTGATCGGGCTGCCCCGGGGAAAAGGACCAAAACCCAGGATAGTCAAAAGCCTGGGTTTTGGTCCACTTTAAGGACTGCATAAGGCCGTATTACTTGGCCAGCAGATCCAGCAAAAAGCTTTACCTTCTTAAAGAGGAACTTCGGAGGCCCTGGACTCTCCAGTCCTTGGGGCATCCCGATCTGGGGGGGGGGGGGAGTACACACAGTGGGGGTCCAAATTTGGGATGCCGCCGCAGAGAGGAACACGCAGGAAAGTCAAATTCATGTGTGTTGTTCCTCTTTAGTGACGGCATTATCTTCTGCTGTTAGATCATTTTGGCGGACCTACTGTCACTTTTGACTTGAGGTCCTCCTTAAAAGAGCAGGGGATTGTGGGCCTATGAGATGAGCAGTGAATTATTATTGTGTCTATAGCGCCTTCTTATCAGACTGATAATAAATTGCTGTATATATTGGATTTACCCTGGAACCTGTTTTGTTACAGGGAGAGCATCTACAGGCTCCTCCCCCAGACCACGCCCGAGAACGTCAGCAAAAACTTCAACCAATACAGCGTGGACCCGAGCACCCGCTACCCCAACATCAACCTGCAGTTCCTCCGCCCCAGCCAGGTAAGTGATCCCACCCTCCTGTGTCCCCAATGGGTGGAGCCCGGTCCCCCCTATGTTGTGGTAAGGGAAAGATCTATAATAACCATTAGTTGTAATGCGTATTCGTATTAGTTGTAATGCGTATTAGTTGTAATGCGTATTAGTTGTAATGCGTATTAGTTGTAATGCGTATTCGTATTAGTTGTAATGCGTATTCGTATCAGTTGTAATGCGTATCAGTTGTAATGCGTATCAGTTGTAATGCGTATCAGTTGTAATGCGTATCAGTTGTAATGCGTATCAGTTGTAATGCGTATTGGTATTAGTTGTAATGCGTATTAGTTGTAATACGTATTAGTTGTAATGCGTATTAGTTGTAATGCGTATTAGTTGTAATGCGTATTAGTTGTAATGCGTATTAGTTGTAATGCGTATTAGTTGTAATGCGTATTCGTATTGGTTGTAACGCGTATTGGTTGTAACGCGTATTGGTTGTAACGCGTATTGGTTGTAACGCGTATTGGTTGTAACGCGCATTGGTTGTAACGCGCATTGGTTGTAACGCGTATTGGTTGTAACGCGTATAGGTTGTAACGCGTATTAGTTGTAATGCGTATTCGTATTAGTTGTATTGCGTATTCGTGTTAGTTGTATTGCGTATTCGTGTTAGTTGTAATGCGTATTCGTGTTAGTTGTATTGCGTATTCATGTTAGTTGTAATGCGTATTCATGTTAGTTGTAATGCGTATTCGTATTAGTTGTAATGCATATTAGTTGTAATGCGTATTTGTGTTAGTTGTAATGCGTATTTGTGTTAGTTGTAATGCGTATTTGTGTTAGTTGTAATGCGTATTTGTGTTAGTTGTAATGCATATTAGTTGTAATGCGTATTCGTGTTAGTTGTAATGCGTATTCGTATTAGTTGTAATGCGTATCAGTTGTAATGCGTATTCGTATTAGTTGTAATGCATATTAGTTGTAATGCGTATTCGTGTTAGTTGTAATGCGTATTCGTGTTAGTTGTAATGCGTATTCGTGTTAGTTGTAATGCATATTAGTTGTAATGCGTATTCGTGTTAGTTGTAATGCGTATTTGTGTTAGTTGTAATGCATATTAGTTGTAATGCGTATTCGTGTTAGTTGTAATGCGTATTCGTATTAGTTGTAATGCGTATCAGTTGTAATGCGTATTCGTATTAGTTGTAATGCATATTAGTTGTAATGCGTATTCGTGTTAGTTGTAATGCGTATTCGTGTTAGTTGTAATGCGTATTCGTGTTAGTTGTAATGCGTATTCGTGTTAGTTGTAATGCATATTAGTTGTAATGCGTATTCGTGTTAGTTGTAATGCGTATTCGTATTAGTTGTAATGCGTATCAGTTGTAATGCGTATCAGTTGTAATGCGTATCAGTTGTAATGCGTATCAGTTGTAATGCGTATCAGTTGTAATGCGTATCAGTTGTAATGCGTATCAGTTGTAATAGTTGTAATGCGTATTTGTGTTAGTTTAATGCGTATTTGTGTTAGTTGTAATGTGTATTCGTGTTAGTTGTAATGCATATTAGTTGTAATGCGTATTCGTGTTAGTTGTAATGCGTATTCGTGTTAGTTGTAATGCGTATTCGTGTTAGTTGTAATGCATGTTAGTTGTAATGCATATTCGTGTTAGTTGTAATGCATATTAGTTGTAATGCGTATTCCTGTTAGTTGTAATGCATATTAGTTGTAATGCGTATTCGTGTTAGTTGTAATGCGTATTCGTGTTAGTTGTAATGCGTATTCGTGTTAGTTGTAATGCGTATTCGTGTTAGTTGTAATGCGTATTCGTGTTAGTTGTAATGCATATTCGTGTTAGTTGTAATGCGTTATTTGTATTGGTAGTAATGAGTATTAGTATTGTAATGCGTATTAGTTGTAATGCGGATATTAATGTCCAAAACCCACGGCCCTGAAATCTATGAGGTTCCAGGACCGCTTGATTGGGATGCCCCGTTGTGTGAAACGCTTCCTGTTAGAGAGTAGCGGGGATGCGGTTGCCGGGTGTGCTCGGGTCTCCGTCTCCTTAGACGAAGGGGCGGGAGCAGATCCGAGCGCGCTGATTGGACGGGAGTCCGTGCATGGCACTGCAGGACCTGGGAAAGGCGAGTTAGATTAGCGGACCAGGGGGTTTCACACAGTGGGACATCCCTGGGGGAAACAACCAGATCCCAGCATAGTGATAAGTCTAGGTTTTGGTCCACTTTTAAGCGGAACAAAACCCAAGAATTTGACTTTTTCCTGGGTTTTGGTCCTATACCCCAATTCGGGATGCCCTGCTGTGTAAACCTCCCACCCCATGGAAAAGAACCAAAACCCAGGATAGTCAAAAGCCCAGGTTTTGGTCCACTTTAAAGCAGAACAAAAGCCAAGAATTTGACTTTCACTCTGTTTTGCTTGTCGCCGCTCAGTTGGAGCCCAGTTTTAGACACGTCTAAGACAATTTGACTTTGGCGCAGCCGAGTGCGCTGATTGGACGAGAATCCACGGAAAGGTGAGTTTTGTTGGGTGACCTGGTGGGTTTCATACAGTGAGGCACTTTGCATCGGGGTGCCCCGGGGGCAAGGATCAAAACACAGGATAGTCAAAATCCACTTTAGAATGGACCAAAACCCACACAGATCGGCCCGGGAATCTAAGATCGATTCCCTCCCCCCGGGGCATCCAAAATCCCCGCCCCCTTGGTCGCCCGAGAACTCACCTTCTTTCCCGGCCCAACGGCACATGTGCGAGCTGCAGCCGCATCCCTCTAGCAGGACGTGTGCCTGCGCCAGGCATTTGTCAATGGGCGACGTGGACACGCTCCCTGTTAAAGGGTAGCGAGGGATGCGGCCACCTGTGCGCTTGGAGCCGCCTAATAATTGGACAAGCGGCCGCGCTTACGCCAGAGGACCGGGAAGAGGTGAGTTTTTCGGGTGACCTGGGTGGTTCCACGCAGTGGGGAACGAAGGTACGGAAGCGTATCTGAGCGTGCTGATTGGACAAGAGGGCTGCACATGCCCCATAGCACCGGGTAAGGGCGAGTTTGGGCGACGTGGGGGGCTTCACACAGCGGGGTATCCCCTATCGGGGTGCCCCAGGGTTAGTCAGAATCCTGGGTTTTGGTCCACTTTAAAGAGGACCAATTCCTAGGGCTTTCACTTACCCGGGTCCACTTTAAGGGGGTATTCCAAATTGGGATGCCTCTGTGTGTGTGTGTGTGTGTGTGTTTACAATCAATCCAAGCGTCTGCGGTGCATTCACCGACTCCTTTCGAAACGTGCATAATAATGAGTGACTAAGAAAGCTGATTGGACGGCTAGTGGCATATCCAAAATGTGCATATTAATGAGTGGCTAAGAAAGCTGATTGGACGGCTAGTGGCATATCCAAAATGTGCATATTAATGAGTGGCTAAGAAAGCTGAATGGATGGCTAGCTGCAGGCTGCTGCACTAGGCATTGAGACGTGTCTGAGACGGGCGCCCGCGGCAGCTAGAGTCTCACCGAAGGCCCCGTCAGCGCTCTGCGATTGGCTGGAAAGGTTTGGGGGAGGGGCCTGGCCTAATAGCCAATCGGCCGGCCCTACATTCTTCCAGATCCTAGGGCCACTTTGGTTCCCCTTTATCGCAGCTGCCTTGTATTAAACCTATGTCCTGTCTTGCAGGTGCGGCACCTCTACCACACGGGAGAAACTAAAGATCTCAACCTGGACATCGCCAACATGGTCAACGCGCAGAGGACGCCCAAGCTCGGCCGCAACGGTAACTTCCTGTTCCTGCGTCTGTCACTTCCTGTTTCTGCGTCTGTCATGTGACTCGCGGCTAATTCTGGGCGGGCGGCTGTGCGTCGTTCTAAAGGCTCTTCTAAAGGAGGTTGTAGATCCTCTTTAAAGTGGACCAAAACTTGACTATCTCTGGGTTTGATCCTTGCCCCCTCAGGGCACCCTTATGTGGGAGCAAAACCACGCCCTCCCCTTAAGTAGGTTGTAGGTCCTCTTTAAAGTGGACCAAAACCCTGGATTTTGACTATCCTGGGTTTTGATCTTGCACACCGATATGGGAGCAAAACCACAGCCTAAAGGGATAGTGGGGATGCGGCCGCTGCTCGTGCATGTCCCGTTGCATCGGGGGAGAAGGTGAGTATACTGGGCGACCTGGGGGGTTTCACACAGCGTGGCATCCAGAATCTGGAAGGAATTTAGCGGCCCTGGAAACGTATAGATTCCAGGGCCGCTGGCCATGGGTTTTGGTCCACTTTAATAATGTTGTGGTCTCTGACCCATATTTTGGGATTGAACCTCGACTCATATGTGCCCAAATGAGAAGCCATGTGACCAGCACAAGCGCTTTATGCTGGTCCTGCTTTTCCTGTCAATTCCCTCATTAGGGCTGTGTCGCCCCCATCGGCACACACCAACACCCCACTTTAAAGAGGAACTTAAGAGGGGCCTGGAGGGGCCACCGAGTCCAGCTCCTCCAAATTGGGATGCCCAGCTTTGCACTTTGTGAATCCCCCCAAGTTTACCATTCCTGTCCCCGGAGGGCTCCGTGCCACTGCCGCATCCCTGCTCACCTCTAGCTGTGTGCCCGTACTGGTGCCAAGCCTTTCCGAATAAACGCCCATGGCTAGAAAGTGAGCGGGGATGCGGCCAGTGGCACACAGCGCCCTGCTCACCTTCCTTGGGCTGTATAGCTGCTAGCAGAGCAAAACCGAGCGCTCCTATTGGCTGAGTGGCTGTGAGAGAAGCCATGAAGGTGTATTTTTTTTTTTAATTCTTTATTTATTTGGACATTTTACAAGTATACAAAAATATTGCATCACGTACTGCAACAATAAAATAGTATGTCACACACCCCGCTTCAAGATATCCATAACCTGTGGGTAATACCGACCTGTAGAGGGCGATCTGTAGAGATGATAGGAAAAAAGCCCCTCCCAGTCCATAAATACCTGGGACTTCCCACTCATTCCCCAGTCTTCATCTCTGCAGACGGCGAGCAAGTCAGAAGATGATGTCTCCTCCTTGCACAGGGGGATTTCAGGTAGCGGGATGACTCCCGACCCTTTTAGTTATCTATTTCCACCCGGATCCCTTTTTTTCCTGTTACCTCATGCCTCCCAGCCTAGGCTGACGGTCCGGGTGAGGGTAGAAAAGCACCCTTGGTGCTTAAGAGCAAATGCTCTCCCGTGAGACCCTATATAAGAGGGTAGGCGGTCATCCGGGACGGTGACCCCGGTTTGGGATGCCCCGTCCCTTGGCCTTACACTTTGGGTGGTCCCCCCTTTTGGGTAATGCCCCTCTCTCTAGCGGGATAGCGGAGGGTAGGAGCAGGGCCCCTTATTCGGTGTTAGGTCCAAATTTTCCTTTCCTTTCCTTCCTTAATAATGTTTTAATGTATTAATTTATTAAATTATTTTCCCAATAGTTATTAACTTATTTATTACTTCATAACAGCGTGTATTTCTCTGTCAAAACGGCGCTGTGGCTGCCATTCTTATGCAGGCTTTTTCCCTGAGGTAAAAGGTGGCGGTGCCGTCCTTTTTGCATTGTCATGACGGAGGGGAGCTTCTCCCCTCACGCTTTCACTCTTGGGGGCGGGGCCGGGCTTTCCAGCGCTGCGGCCCGCCCCTGTGTCACAGGCACCGCTGAGGTGCTTTTTCTCTTTGCCTGTTTCCTCAGGCTGGCCACGCCCCCCTTCTCTCCTCAGAGCTGCTCTTTACCTCACGGCGAGAGGAAGCTGTCTTCAGGACCACAGTGAGTGGCCCGGTGGGCCCCCCTTCTGTCCCATCACCTATAATTATATATGCTTATGTCATATATATATATATATTTATTCTATACTCCGCTTTTCTTATTAGCTTTTTTTATTATGTCTTTCAGATATAACCTACAGTGGTGTTAGGGGGTTTCTCCCGGTCCTAGGGTCCCTGGGTTCTTAATTGGCTTATTGCAAATCCTCCCACTTGGGACATTAAAGGGGCATCCCGGGTTGCTTATATGCGTAATTCCCTTGGTCATAGCGACTACCTATAAGTTCACCGTATGGAGGCATCCCCGGATACTGGGCTCGGGCTCCCCTCGGGGCAATCCCGGAAGTGTATGGGGTGTGGGGCATCCCTTACTGGGGATGATGTACTTCTGTGTATACCATGTGCACAGCAGACTGTTACGCGGCAGTCCGGACCCCAGGCGCCTGGGTCAGCACCGCCGGTCGCTTCCCCTCCCCCTCCCCCTCCTAGCTTGATACGTACCCCGTGTGACGTTGTCATGGGTGGGGAGCTGCAATCTGAGGTGTGTGCCAGATTGGCCAACCTTGAAAAATTATTCTCCAGCGCAGTCGCCCGAAAGGCTCTGGCTAAGAGAAAGCATTTGTCACCGGCCTCGCCGGTGGTTGACTTTGATGATGTGGATAATCTGGATTGGTCCGATTACTCTCCACTGGAGGAAGGGGAGGTATATGAGGAATCAGATAATTCAGACGATCAGCAGTTTGTTGGCGCTGATACCGAGCTGGACTTGGGGAGTTCCTCGGATACTCCTAACGTTCTGGCTCAGATGTTTGAGGTTTTGGCTATTTCTCCTCCTGAGGCAGTTCCACAGCAAAAGGGGAAGTTTTTCGAGGCCGCGCTTGTAATTTCCTAATCAAAAGCATTTTGATGGAATTATTGCTAAGGAATGGGAGAGGCCTGCTCGGCTCCCAGGTGTCCCTCAGGGTTGGGACAAAAAATATCCCTTCCCTTTGGATGTGGTTAAGCGTTGGGCGTCCCCTCCCGAGGTGGATACACCGATTCTGGGGTTGACCAACACTGCTGTTTTACATACCCCTGATTGTTCCACTCTTAAAGATGGTGAGGATAAATGAATTGACCAGATGGCTTGTCATGGTTTTGCCAGTGTTGGGTCAGCCATGCGGCCCGTTTGTGCTTCGGCGCTGATGGTGGTGGCTACCAGGTCGGTGGTCAGGGACCTGTTGACTTCTTCCGGACTTGATCCGGGTAGTGACGAGTTCCTTGGCCTTTAAAAGGTGTGAATTGTTTTTGTCGTTTGTTCTAGCCGCCTTGGATGACACTCTGATGGTGGGTGGCAGGACGTCGGCTCTGCTAGTGACTATTCGGCGTTCGGTTTGGTTGCGCCAGTGGGTGGCCGATTTTGTGTCAAAAAAGTCGCCGACGGCTCTCCCTTTTGTAGGATTAAGGCTCTTTGGAGAGAAATTGGATTCCGTCGCCAAAGGCGGTAAGTTACCTCAACGCAAGAAACAACGCCGTCCCTTTCGGGGGGCGGTTTCCTTTGCTTCTTCCTTTCGTGGGGCCAGAGCTGGCAGGGGATTTGCTTTCCCGTCATCCAGAGGAGATTCCGGGAACAGGGGCAGAGGACGTGCCCGTCCAGGATACAGTTGGGGCTCTAAGCCCAAACCCGCTGCTAAACCAGCTCAGCAATGAGGGGGCGCCCTCACCCATGTGGGTGGGGGGATGGCTGCAACACTTCTCCCAGGTCTGGGATCGGGTGGTCTCGGACAGATGGATCCGGGAAGTGGTGACTTCCGGCTACAAGCTGGAGTTCGAGCTCCGGCCCCCTCCCAGATTCTTCAGGTCTCAGGTGCCTTCGGACCCTCTGGCCACGCAGGGGCTCCAGGCGGCAGTAAAGAGTCTTCTGGATATGGCTGTCATTTGCCCAGTGCCCCCCTCAGACCAGGGCCAGGGCTTTTATTCCAATCTGTTCACGGTACCCAAGAAGGACGGCTCGGTTCGACCCATCCTGGATCTGAAGATACTCAACAGGTTCGTCCACCCGCGGAAATTCCACATGGAAACGCTGCGTTTAGCTATCTACTCTCTTCGTCAGGGGGACTTTCTGATGTCCATAGACATCAAGGACTCTTACCTGCATGTTCCGATTTTTCCAGCGCACCAGAGGTTTCTCAGGTTCGTGGTGGAGGATCGGCATTTTCAGTTTGTGACACTTCCTTTCGGTCTTACCTCGGCTCCACGGGTTTTCACCAAAGTGCTGGCTGGGGTAATGGCTCTACTCAGAGCCCGGGGTATACGCATTGTGCCTTATCTGGACGATCTTCTCATTATAGCGTCTTCCTTCAGCCAAGCAGAGTTGGACACCAGGACGGTGGTATCCACTCTGGAGAGATTCGGTTGGGTGATCAACTACGGCAAGTCCTCCCTTTCTCCGTCCAGGGTAGTGACCTTTCTGGGAATGTCTCTGGATACTTCCCAGGCCAAGGTGTTTCTTCCTCAGTCCAAGGTTCTTTTGATTCAGGAGTTGGTTCGGCTTCTCTTGTCCATCCCTCGTCCGGCCATCCGGCTAGGGATGAGACTGGTGGGATTGATGGTGGCCTCATTCGAGGCAGTTCCCTTTGCTCAGTTTCACACAAGGACGCTCCAGCTTCATCTGTTGGCGGTTTGGGACAGGTCTCCACTATCGTTGGATCAGTCCTTCCTGATGACCCCCCTGGTTCGGCGTTCCCTTCACTGGTGGCTGAATTCAGTCAACCTGTTGAAGGGCAGATCCTTTCTGACACCTTGTTGGGAGACGGTCACCACGGATGCCAGTCTATCAGGATGGGGGGGTTTCTGGAAGGATCTTCAGTTTCAGGGTCTGTGGGGGCCTCAGGAGGCTCACGAGCCCATCAATGTACTGGAATTGAGAGCCATCAGGTTGGTTCTGTTTCGCTTGACTCATCAGTTGCAGGGCTTGCCGGTTCAGGTTCGGTCGGACAATCGGACGGCAGTTGCATACATCAATCACCAGGGAGGAACTCGCAGCAGGAGTGCCCTCAGGGAAGTGTCTTTGATTCTGGACTGGGCGGAGAGCCATGTCCCTTGCATTTCGGCAGTTTACATTCCGGGAGTGGAGAACACGGAGGCGGACTCTCTCAGCAGGTCCTCATCTCGCCAGAGGGAATGGTCTCTCAGTCCCAAGGTGTTTCGCTTGATTTGCCTCAGGTCGGGGTCACCGGTGGTGGACCTCTTTGCCTCTCATCACAATCACAAACTTCCGGTATTTGTAAGGATCCACTGGCTCTAGCAGTGGATGCCATGTCCCTGAACTGGAGGGATCTTGGGTTTCCCTCCGTTTCCAATGGTAGCCAGAGTGGTGCGCAAGCTGGCCCTGGAGGGCGCGTCAGCAATTCTGGTGGCCCCAAGGTGGCCAAGACAGGTTTGGTTCGCAGACGTGGTAAGATTGGCAGAGGATCAGTTCGTTCTGCCCCTGCTGCTGGACCTGCTCACCCAGGGTCGGCTACGTTATCCCAATTTACCATCGCTGGCTTTGACGGCGTGGCTGCTGAAACCTCCATCTTGAAGGAGGAAGGTCTTTCTGATGCGGTGATTCGAACTCTTATTAGCGCTAGGAAGCGGTCTTCCTCTACCGTTTACTATAGGACCTGGAGGTCTTGTATTGATTGGTGTGAGGTCAGGGCTTTCCCTTGTAGGGAATTTTCTATTTCCAGAATCCTGGAGTTTCTTCAACATGGTCTGGATCTGGGGCTCCAGCTTAGTACTCTGAAGGGGCAGGTTTCTGCCCTGGCGGTGTTCTTTCAAAGGTCCTTTGCGCTTCATCCTTTGGTCAAGACCTTTTTCCAGGGGGTTACGCATGTTCGGCCTCCTAGGATGCCTTTGGTTCCAGTTTGGGATTTGAACTTGGTTCTTTCTGCTCTTCAGGGTCCTCCATTTGAGCCCTTGCAGGATATTGCCTTGTCTTCGCTTACGCAGAAGGTGGCCTTTTTGGTAGCTATCACTTCTGTTCGGCGTGTCTCTGAGTTGGCGGCTTTGTCCATTCAAGCTCCGTACTTCGAGAGGCATCAGGACAAGGTGGTTTTTCGCTTTAAGCCGGATTTCCTTCCTAAGGTGGTTTCTGCTTTTCATCTAAATCAGGACATTGTTTTGCCCTCTCTGTGTCCTAATCCCAGCAACGACAAGGAGAGGTCTCTACATTCTTTGGATGTGGTTCGCGTTGTGAAGTACTATTTGGTGGTAACGTCCTCCTTTCGTAAGACTGACCCTTTTTTTTTTTCTTTTGTGGTGCCCTTTGGGCCTAGGAAGGGTTTGGCGCCCTCCAAGTCTTCTATTAGTAAATGGATTCGTCAGGCCCTTGTTGGGGCCTATTCTGCTAAGGGGAGGAGTCCCCCTTTTCGTGTTACTGCTCATTCTTCTCATGCGGTTGGGGCGTCCTGGGCCTTCCAGCACCAGGCCTCTGTTGAGCAAGTTTGTAAGGCCGCTACTTGGTCTTCTGTTCACACTTTTTCCAAGTTTTACAAGGTTGATGTTTGGGCCTCAGTGGATGCTGTTTTTGGCCGCAAAGTTCTGCAGGCTGCAGTGGTTTAAGTTGTGCCTTGTTGCCTTGTTTTGGATCCCCGCCCTTTATGGACACTGCTATTGGATGTCCCACAGGTTATGGATATCTTGAAGCGGGGTGTGTGACATACTTAGAATAATACCATTTTGTGAATACTCACCTGTAAAATGGGTATTATAAGTATGTCACACACCCCGCTTCACCCCGCCCGTTGTTATGACTTATATTTGGCTCTTCCTAGTCCCTTTCCTTGCTGCTATATTTATACTGGGGAATGAGTGGGAGGTCCCAGGTATTTATGGACTGGGAGGGGCTTTCTTTTTCCTATCATCTCTACAGATCGCCCTCTACAGGTCGGTATTACCCACAGGTTATGGATATCTTGAAGTGGGGTGTGTGACATACTTATAATACCCATTTTACAGGTGAGTATTCACAAAATGGTATTGTCTCGTATGGTATCAATATAGAAGTTCAAATTATTGCAACATCTGCATTTGTTCTAAGACAGGATGCATTAGACATTCACCAATTACAGATATATGCAGATTAGGAAAAAACGATAACTAAGAAACTCTAAACATTTGGGGGGGGGGGGGGGGGAAGGGGGATGGGAGGAAGGAAGGGAAGAGGCAGGTGGGGGGGAATACGGCAGATCAGGCATCTGTCAGTATGGCTTTGCATTCGTCTGAGTCAAGAAAAATCATCCAGTTATACCATGTTATAGTACATTTTTCAAACCCTCCCTAAGATTGTCGAAACGCATGGCCTCATTAACCTTCAGGATCCAACTAGCCAGTTTGGGGGCAGATGTACTTTTCCACAGCGCTGGGATACAAGCCTTCGCAGCATTCAATAGATGACACAAGAGGGACTTTTTATAATTTTTGAATGAGGATCCCCCCCAGATGGAGAAGGTTTTGATCCTTCAGGATCCAACTAGCCAGTTTGGGGGCAGATGTACTTTTCCACAGCTCCAACTTACCTTTCTCCGATCCTATGGCGCATGGACGGCCTCCTGTCCAATCAGCATGGCTCGTTTAAGGAGCCGAGTCTGGAGCTGGGATATAAGCCTTCGCAGCATTCAATAGATGACACAAGAGGGACCGCCTCACCTGTCACTGCCCCTGCCACCCTCCTCACCTCACCTCCTCAAAAGTGGCGAAGGTCAGGACATGTCCAGAACATGTGGAGTAGGTCCCCCCTCGCAGCCCCACACCTCCAACACAACTTGATTCATTCGGGTACCACCTGTGCAGGACCGCTGGTACTCTGTACCAACCAGTTAGTACCTTATAATTGCATTCCTGCATTTGGGTGCAGATGGAGGTTTTGTGTGGCACCGCGAGGAGCCTCCTATGTTGATCCGGAGAGAAGGAGACCCCCAGATCTCTTTTCCACCTACCGATAAAAGGAGGGTCTGCTGAGTCCGGAGGAGGAATGAAGGTGTATTTTAATGGCTAACCAGGGGTGGGGGGGGGGGGGTACACAGAGCTGCCATCCCAAATTGATTTGCCTCGTCTAGAGGAACAATAGCTGGGAGAGTGAAAATACCGGGGGGTGTTCGAAGAGGAACAAACCCCAACCGGGTCAGCCCTGGAATCTATATTAAAGAAAAATAAAATGTACCTTCCTCCAGTCCCATGGCGCATGCGCAGGCTCTTGTCCAATCGGCAATGTATTCACTGCATATTAATGCGCGACATACGGTCTTGTTTAAACAGGACCCTAGCGGCACGCTCTGTTATCCAGCCTATGTGAATGGCTAAGTGCGGGGTCTAGGTTGCCACGGGGCATCCCGAATCGCGATGCTCCACTGTGTGAAATAGAAATTCATTCTACAAGATATCCTAGATAAAAGAGACTTATTTTACACGTTTCACCATATCTTAACCACTTTCTTGAGGGAAAGCCTTGAGCTGGAGATAAAGAGAGACCCCACTTGGTGATAGGTGGAAAGCACTTCTTAGCTCCTCCTTTTGCCCAGATATGAGGAACCTTGTAAGATCAGACATTTCCCCTCTTTACAGACATTTCCCTCCTTTTCTTTTTCAGAGTCGGTGGCGCGCTCCAGCAAGCTGTTGGGCTGGTGTCAGAAGCAGACGGAGGGTTACGCGGGCGTCAACGTGACCGACCTGACCATGTCCTGGAAGAGCGGGCTCGCGCTGTGCGCCATTATACACCGCTATCGGCCGGAGCTCATGTAAGGACTGCGACCTTCTTCCAGTAATGCTGCTCTCCCGGCCGCTCGCCCAGAGGCCTTAGTTTTGCTGTTTACTCCGGATATTGATACACTTGCACATTGTAAATGCTGAGACGCACAAGGCTTTGTAGCACAGTAATCTAAGAGAAGTGAATTATGGGTAGAGGGGGACACTGCACAACCAACAGCTAACATCTGGCCATGCTTGGAGATTTACATTAAAGCAGACCTTCAGCATCATTTAATGAAAAGCCCAAACCCCTAAACTGTTCCCCAACATCTAAAAATTAATATATTTGACATTTGTAATCACTTACTTTTTATTATTTTCCCCCCACTGGCCTGCAAATCTTTAGGATACGAGAGCTGCCATCTTGGCTCAGTAGCATCACATACTGAGGAGAGGGGTCAAAAGTGCAGGGGGCGGGGTCAGGAAAAGGTCAGTAATCCTATAATGCAGAGCGGCACAATCAGAAGACACTTCCTGTTTGCAGGCAGCCCATGGACCACCATCTTGGATGTTTAAAGGCTCTGAAAATGCATTAGATGCTGCTAGAATGATTTTTAATGTGGGCAATCTGTATGTACAGGGGGGAAACATATAAGATAGGCTCTTATTCAGGGTGAAGGTCCGGATTAATGTGAGCAATCTGTATGTACAGGGTGTGGGAAACATATAAGATAGGCTCTTATTCAGGGTGAAAAGTTTTACCGCACTGTACCGCATTTACCGCTCTGTGGAATCGCAGTGAACCATGGGGTCTTGGGACACAGTTAAATCCCTGGTTTTGTTTCTCCTTTTTAAAGCCTTCTCTGGTCCAGCAGATTTCTATATTCCGAGGTGTATAGGGATCTGTCATCAGAATGGCGGGGGTGAGGTCTGAGCCAAGAAGCAGCCGGCTCGGTCCTGAGGAATGCTTGCGTGGGCAGCGGCTTTGTTTGCTCACGAGAGGGGCAGCGGGAAGGCCTTTCAGCGCCTTGTCATGTAAGCGCTATTGTGCTCGGATCCATGATGCCGGTTTAATAATGGCCTGGGGGAGGGGCTGGCAAGAAGTTAAAGGTGCCGCTTTGGGCCCACAGAAATGTGGCGGGCTCCCCTTCACATGTAGGAAGCTTGTCCTAGGTGACAGACTTCCTGTCTCATGTGCAGAGATCTCTATGCTGTGCAAACGCCACTGGGGGGGATATAAAAATTCTATAAACCGCGCTAAACTTTAAATCATTATACAAAACAATATAAATAATAAAGATATTTAAAGCGGTCCTTCACTCTGAATAAGAGTCTGTCTTATATGTTTCCCACACCCTGTACATACAGATTGCTCACATTAATCCGGACCCTCACCCTGAATAAGAGCCTATCTTATATATTCTAAGTATGTCACACACCCCGCTTCAAGACATTCATTACACTTGGGTTATACTGACCTGTAGATGGCGATCTTGCAGAGTTGTCAATAAAAAAAGTAAGACCCTCCCGGTCCATAAATACCTGGGACCTCCCACTCATTCCCCAGTCTTTCATCTCTGCAGACAGCGAGCAAGTCAGAAGATGATGTCTCCTCCTTGCAGGTAGCTGGGATGACTCCCGGCCCTCTATTTTGATCTATTCCTGCCCGGATCCCTTTATTTACATTACTTGCCTCCCAGCCTAGGCTGCTGGTCCGGGCAATGGTAGATGGCACCCTAGGTGCTCAGGAGCCACGCTCCGCCGTGAGACCCCATAACAAGGGGTAGGCGGCTAACCGGGTTGGTGACCCCGGTTTGGGATGCCCTGTCCCTTGGCCTCCCACCCTAGCATGGATTCCCCCTCTCCCGGATACCCTTAGAGGGGGGGGGGCCTGATCTCTTATAGATTCATACTTTATTGATATTGTGTGTGTGTGTGTGTGTGTGGTGTTTAACTTTACTTGTGCATGTGCGGTACACAGACCGGCGCCGGCCTCCGGTGTTTGTCATGGCGGCTGTTCTAAGGTGCCCAGGGGGAGCTTCTTCCCCTCAGGGCGGTGGGCGTTGCCGGGCACTCGCGCGAACCGCGCCCGCCCTTCCTCTGCCTACGCGCCTTTTCCTTCCCTGCCAGGCGTGCGTGCGTGTCGGTTGGTGAGTGGCCTGTGGCCCCATTAGTTTTTCTTTATTAATCATGCCCCTCCCTGGGGTTGCTGGGCAACGCTTCTGTTATTAACCCCTTTGGACAATTGCTATGTGGTCTGATTGCTGTGTTTGTTTGTGTGTTACAGGTGGACCATTGTTCCTATTAAAGGGGGATTCTCCCGGTCCTAGGGTCGCTGGTTAAATTTAGGGGTCTGTATATTCCTCCCACGCGGGACTTAAAGGGGCATCCCGGGTTGCATTACTGCGTAATTCCCTCGGGCCATTGTGCATATATATATATATATATAAAAAATCACCATATGGAGGCTTCCCCGGATACAGGGCTTGTGCCCCCCTCGGGGCAATCCAGGCTGTGTTTGGGGTGTGGGGTATCCCTTTTGGGGGATGATGTATTTCTTTGTGTACCCTGTGCACAACGGTCTATTACGCGGCAGTCCGGATCTCAGGCGTCTGGTTCTGCTCCGCCAGTCTCCTCTCCGGTTCCCCCTCGCTTGACACGTACCCCATGTGATGTGGTCATTGGCGGGGAGTCGCAATCTGAGGTGTGTGCCAGATTGGCCAATCTTGAAAAATGTTTTCCAGTGCTGTTGCCAAAAAGGCCACGGCAAAGCGAAAACATTTGTATACAGCCACGCAGGCCTTTGATATGGAGGAATTTGAGTCCCTGGATTGGTCTGATTGTTCCCCGCTTGAGGAAGGGGAGCTGTATGAGGAGTCTGAGGGCTCCGATGACCAGCAGTTTGTGGGTGCTGATACCGAGCAGGGCCAGGGGGATTCCTTGGAAACCTCTAAGGTCTTGGCTATTTCTCCCCCGAGGCGGCTCCTCTGCTGAAGGGGGAGTTCTTTGAGGTGACCAAGCCGCGCTTGGAATTTCCTTATCAAAAGCATTTTGATGGTATCATTCTCAAGGAATGGGAGAGGCCGACTCGGCTTCCGGGTGTCCCTCCGGGTTGGGACAAGAAATATCCCTTTCCGGCGGACGCGGTGAAGCATTGGTCCAACCCCCCCCCCCGAGGTGGATGCTCCTGTTTTGGTGTTGTCCAGCTCCTCAATACTGCATTCTCCGGAGTGCACTACTCTCAAGGATGGTGAGGATAAACGCATTGACCAGATGGCTTGTCATGGTTTTGCCAGTGTTGGGTCGGCCTTGCGGCCGGTTTGTGCTTCAGCGCTTTTATTGGTAGCTGCCAGGTCGGTTGTTAGAGGACTGTTGACCTCTTCCGGGCTTGACCCGGCTAGTGAGGAGTTTGCCGCCCTTAAGCGATGTGAGTTGTTTTTGTCCTTTGTGCTGACCGCCTTGGATGACACATTGGTGATGTGTAGCAGAGCTTCGGCCTTGCTTGTGGCTATCCGGCGGTCGGTTTGGTTACGCCAGTGGGCGGCTGATTTTGTGTCCAAAAAGTCGCTTACAGCCCTCCCCTTTGTGGGGTTGCGGCTCTTTGGAGAAAAATTGGATTCGGTGGCAAAGGGAGGTAAGTTACCTCAGCGTAAGAAGCAGCGTCGCCCCTTTCGGGGGGCGGCTTCCTTCACTTAGTCCTTTCCCGGGGCTAGAGTTGGCAGGGGTTCGGCTTTCCCCTCGTCCAGAGGTGATTCCTGGTCCAGGGGCAGAGGTCGGGCCCGTCCAGGACACAGTTGGGGCTCTAAGCCTAAAGCCGCTGCCAAGCCTGCTCAGCAATGAGGGGGCGCCCTCACCCTTGCGGGTGGGGTGACGGCTGCAACTCTTCTCCCGGGTCTGGGTCCAAGAGGTCTCGGACAGGTGGATTCAGGAAGTGGTGTCTTCCGATTACAAGCTGGAGTTCGAGTTCCGGCCCCCTCCCAGATTCTTCCGGTCTCGGGTGCCGTCAGATCCTCTGGCCGCTCAGGGGCTTCGGGCGGCAGTAGCAAGTCTCTTGGACATGGCTGTCATCTGTCCGGTGCCCCCCTCAGACTGGGGCCTGGGCTTCTATTCCAATTTGTTCACGGTGCCCAAGAAGGACGGATCCGTTCGTCCTATTCTGGATCTGAAGTTGCTCAACAGGTTCGCATGTCCCCAGAGGTTCCGTATGGAAACTCTGCGCTCAGCCATCCGCTCTCTTCGTCAGGGGGACTTCATGACGTCCATAGACATCAGGGATGGTTACCTGCATATTCCAAAATTTCCGGCACACCAGAGATTTCTCAGGTTTGTCGTGGAAAATCGACATTTTCAGTTTGTGGCTCTTCTGTTTGGCCTTACCTCGGCTCCAAGGGTTTTCACCAAGGTGTTGGCGGGGGTGATGGCCATCCTCAGAGCCCGGGGTATCCTCATCGTGCCATATCTGGACGACCTTCTCATCATAGCGTCTTCCTTCAGTCAGGCGCAGCTGGATACCAGGACCGTGGTGTCCACTCTGGTGAGTTTCGGTTGGGTGATCAACTATCCCAAGTCCTGCCTCTCTCCCTCCAGGGTGGTGGAGTTCCTGGGAATGTCTCTGGATACTTCTCAGGCCAGGGTGTTTCTCCCCCGGGCCAAGATTCTTCTGATTCAGGAATTGACTCAGCGTCTCCTATCTATCCCCCGCCCGTCCATCTGGCTGGGGATGCGACTGGTGGGATTGATGGTGGCATTGTTCGAGGTGGTTCCCTTTGCCCAGTTTCACACAAGGACGCTCCAGCTCCATCTCTTGGAGGCCTGGGACGGGTCCCCGCTGTCATTGGATCAGTCCTTTCTGATGTCCCCCCGGGTGCGGCGTTCCCTTCGGTGGTGGCTGAAACCAAGCAATCTGACGAGGGGCAGTCACCACCGATGCCAGCCTGTCAGGTTGGGGGGGATTTTGGAAGGATCTTCAGTTTCAGGGACTGTGGGAGACTCACGATCCCATCAATGTTCTGGAGTTGAGAGCCATCAGGTTGGTTCTGGCTCACTTGACTCATCAGTTGCGGGGCCTACCGGTTCAAGTTCGGTCAGACAACCGGACGGCGGTCGCCTACATCAATCACCAGGGAGGGACTCGCAGCAGGCGCGCCCTCAGGGAAGTGTCCTTGATCCTTGCTTGGGCAGAGAGCAATGTCCCATGCATCTCAGAGGTGTACATCCTGGGAGTGGAGAACACGGAGGCGGACTCCCTGAGCAGGGGGTCATCTGGCCGGGGGGGAATGTTCGCTCAGCCCCAAGGTGTTTCGGTCGCTTTGCCACCGGTGGGGGACTCCGGAGGTGGACCTCTTTGCCTTTCGTCACAATCACAAGCTTCCGGCATTTGTGTCTCTCTCGCGGGATCCGCTGGCTCTGGCAGCGAATGCCATGTCTCTGAACTGGAGGGATCTGGGGTTTCTGTACCTGTTCCCTCCGTATCCCATGGTGTGCAAGGTGGTGTGCAAGCTAGCCCTAGAGGGCGTGTCAGCAATCCTGGTGGCTCCAAGATGGCCAAGACAGGTTTGGTTCGCAGACGTGGTAAGGTTGGCAGAGGATCAGTTCGATCTGCCCCTTCTGCCAGATCTGCTCACTCAGGGTCCACTGCTCTACCCCAATTTACCAACGCTGGCTTTGACGGCGTGGCTGCTGAAACCTCCATCTTGAAGGAGGAAGGTCTTTCTGATGCTGTCATTCAGACTTTGGTTAGGGCTAGAAAGAAGTCTTCCTCTGCCATCTACTATAGGATTTGGAGGTCTTATATTGATTGGTGTGAGGTCCGGGCCTTGCCTTGCAGGGCGTTTTCTATCCCTAGGGTTTTGGAATTTCTGCAACATGGTCTGGACCTAGGTTTGCAGCTTAGTACGCTGAAAGGGCATGTTTCTTTCAAAGGTCTTTTGCTCTTCATCCTCTGGTTAAGACCTTTTTCCAGGGGGTTATGCATGTGCGGGCTCCTAGGAAGCCTTTGCTCCCAGTTTGGGATTTGAACTTGGTTCTTTCTGCCTTGCAGGGTCCTCCTTTTGAACCTTTGCAGGATATTTCACTTTCTACGCCTACTCAGAAGGTTGTTTTTCTGGTGGCCATCACTTCTGTTCGGCGTGTTTCGGAGTTGGCAGCCTTGTCCATTAAGGCCCCTTACTTTGAGAGGCATCAGGACAAGTTTCAAGCCAGATTTCCTTCCTAAGGTGGTCTCTGCTTTTCATCTTAATCAGGATATTGTTCTACCCTCCTTGTGTCCTAAGCCTAGCAATGACAAGGACAAGGAGAGGGTTTTGCATTCTTTGGATGTGTTTCGCTGTGTGAAGTACTATTTGGTGGCTACTTCCCCTTTTCGTAGGACTGACGCCCTTTTTGTGATGCCCTCTGGGCCTAGGAAAGGTTTGGCTCCCCCCAAGTCTTCCATTGGTAAATGGATTCGCCAGGCCATTGTTGGGGCCTATTCTGCCAAGGGGAAGATTCCCCCTTTTCATGTTACTGCTCATTCTACTCGTGCTGTTGGGGCGTCCTGGGCCTTCCAGCACCAGGCTTCTGTTGAGCAGGTTTGTAAGGCTGCTACTTGGTCTTCGGTTCACACTTTTTCCAAGTTTTACAAAGTTGATGATGCTGTTTTTGGCTGCAAAGTTCTGCAAGCTGCAGTGGTTTAAGTTGTGCCTTGTTTTTTTTGGATCCCTGCCCTTTATGGACACTGCTATTGGATGTCCCTTCAATGAATGTCTTGAAGCGGGGTGTGTGACATACTTAGAATAATACCATTTTGTGAATACTCACCTGTAAAATGGGTATTATAAGCATGTCACACACCCCTCTTCACCCTGCCCTTTTGTATTCTGGATCCTTTATATGGTGAACCTTTGTTAGTTTTAATTGGCTTTCCTGGTCCCTTGATCTTACTGCTATCTTTATACTGGGGAATTAGTGGGAGGTCCCAGGTATTTATGGGCCGGGAGGGTCTTACCTTTTTATATTGACATCTCTGCAAGATCGCCATCTACAGGTCAGTATACCCACATGTAATGAATGTCTTGAAGCGGGGTGTGTGACATACTTATAATACCCATTTTACAGGTGAGTATTCACAAAATGGTATTTTTGCATATCGTAATCGGTGTTAGTCTATTTCAGTAGGCGGTCCCAAGGCTCAGTACGGGCGTCTCTGTTCTGGAGGGTCTGGGTGGGAATTGTGGTAATTAAATGTTTATCTTGGAGATGAAGCACCCAGCCACATCCGCACTACTCACTGCTCTCATTGTAGTAAAGTGCCGGTGTTAACCAGGGAGGTTCTTCCCAAGTCGCCTCTGCCCCGGGGGCCATTGATGTACAGGCCTATTCCAGCTCTCCTGCAATGGGAGTGGGGCTGATGGGGGCGAGCTGTTCTCCTACTTGTTCTGTAACTGCAGGATGCCGTCATCTGTAATAGGCGGGTGTGTGCAGGATTGCTCTGACATAGGCCGTCACCTCCTTTCAAAAACATTTTGTAGGAGTTCCTGTGTGTAGCAGAATCACCTGTGTGCTCTCCATACACACAATGCATATCTAGAATGGCAGGTTAGAGTGCACACATATCACAGATGGTACTCTGCTGGCCAACTTAATTTGGGCCACTATAGATCTCCTTCCAGTGGTCTAGTACCCATAGCTGGAAATGTTATTCCATGCAAGGAGGGCATCCCGGCCACTATAGATCTCCTTCCAGTGGTCTAGTAGCCATAGCTGGTAATGTTATTACATGCCAGGAGGGCATCTTGGCCACTATAGATCTCCTTCCAGTGGTCTAGTAGCCATAGCTGGTAATGTTATTACATGCAAGAAGGGCATCCCGGCCACTATAGATCTCCTTCCAGTGGTCTAGTAGCCATAGCTGGAAATGTCATTACATGCACGGGGGGCATCCCGGCCACTATAGATCTCCTTCCAGTGGTCTAGTAGCCATAGCTGGTAATGTTATTACATGCAAGGAGGGCATCCCGGCCACTATAGATCTCCTTCCAGTGGTTTAGTAGCCATAGCTGGCAATGTTATTGCATGCCAGGAGGGCATCCCAGGCCACTATAGATCTCCTTCCAGTGGTCTAGTAGCCATAGCTGGTAATGTCATTACATGCCAGGAGGGCATCCCAGCCACTATAGATCTCCTTCCAGTGGTCTAGTAGCCATAGCTGGTAATGTTATTACATGCACAGAGGGCATCCCAGCCACTATAGCTCTCCTTCCAGTCGTCTAGTAGCCATAGCTGGTAATGTTATTACATGCCAGGAAGGCATCCTGGCCACTTTTGAATGTTTTTACTGTATCCTTCATTACTACCTCTTCTGGCAGCGAGTTCCATAGTGTCACTGCTCTTATAGAGAAGAATCCCCTCCTATGTCAGTGGAAAAAGCACCTTTCCTCTAACCTTAGTGGATGCCCTAGGGTTATGGTTACACTCCGGGGTATAACTAGGTTGTGGGACAGATCTTTGTATTGACCCCGAATAGACTTATACATAGTTATTAGATCACCCCTCAGGCGTCTCTTTTCTAAACTATATAAACCTAACTGTGACAATCTTTCAGGGTACTCTAGTCCCCGCTCTCCTTTCTCTTCCATTTTACTTCAGGCCATCAGACTTAATTCAGAGACGAATGGGTTAACCTTTCCCGAAGGGTGTGGTCTGCAAGAACAAAGGTGTGTCTCCACCTCCCGGGCCTATAACCACCTGGCTGACTTGATGCACTTCAGTTTTTTTTCTTGCAGTGGAACTGCAAGGACTTAATTGAACTCCTCTCCCATTACTTTCTGTTTTAAAGGAATTATGCCTTGGAAGCGGGGGTAATGGAAACCTGACTGTTCCTTGGCCCTTATACTCCTTGGATCTGAATAGGACCCACTTTGCCTCCGCAGCTAAGCTGCATTCGGATCAGGATGGTAAGGTAAGCGCCAGGGTCTTGGGGCGCTGTGGGGTGTCACCTTTTTGTTTTTTAAAAAAGAGTGACACTACCTGGCTGAGAATTCCGCCACAGGAAAAAGCGGCCATAAGGCTTTTGTCTGGTGAGCCTGATTGAGGGGAACCAGGGGAATTAATTTTCTCTTTATTGCTCTTCCCATTTTGTTTTTACTGGTTGAAAAATTCAAAATTTGCGCTCGCCGCTATGGAAAATTTTTTTGGCTTACCATAGCAGCGAGCACCGGTGTGCGGCTCTTTTCTTACCCTGCTCTCACTGGAAGATTTTCGGCCGGGCTAAGCGTCAAGTACTGCTAACATCGCGGTTATCCTCCGGCCGCTCGCACTGCAACATTTTCGGCCGGACGAAGCGGCAAGTACCGTTAACATCGCGGTTCTTCTCCAGCCGCCTTCAGTGGAAGATTTTCGGCCGGCGGTGAAGCGCCGAGTACTGCTGAGATCGCGGTTCTTCTCCAGCCGCCTTCAATGGAAGATTTTCGGCTGGGGGAAGCACAAAAGTACCGCTGACTTCACGGTTCTTCTCCGGCAGCGCTTGATACTGGGGTTGTTGGCCGTCAAAAAGGGCTGCTTCTGAGCTGCTGCACAGCCACCCTCAAGCGGACCTAAATCTTTAGGTAGCTCATTTTTTAATGATTATGTGTATTAATATAAAGACTGGCAATATATTGATGTGGTTCACCCTCTGAGCTCTCAGAATAGTCTCGTGACTATCGAGAACTGTTCACATACTAGGTTTTAGAGCCCCTGGAAGGTAATCTAGTATTAATCACCATGACTGAGGCATCTGGGGTAAGCGGATCTAGTCCTTTAGCAGATAGATTCACCCCATGTCCAGTATGCAAACAGACACTGGACGAGGATAGCACGGTGTGCAGGGTTATGCTACGGTAGTAGTGGATATGGAAGGCAATTGTCTTCTCCCTGCAAGGGCTCTGACTCTTGTTGCCGGTGCCCTCTGAGCTTAAATAAAACCCTGGCAGCCTTCAAGTGGACCTAAAACCTTTAGTAAGTCATATTGGCTACTAAGAAGGTTTTTTAAAAAAATCCATTTTCCTCTGAGTTTTGAAGAGGATATTGTGGCTGCCATAGCCTCCTTCTGAGTCTTTAAACTCTGTCGGCAGCCCTTAAGTGGTCCTAAACCTTTCTAAATGACTTTCTAAGGATCGGCTACTAAAAGATTTTTTAAAGAAAAGATTTATCCTCTATCTTGAAGAGGATATTGTAGCTGCCATAGTCTCCCAGGAAGTGTTCTGTTGGGGAGGATTCATCCAGTAGGGACTCGTATTCATAGTCCTCTACGCAAGGGGGTGCTCATTTAAGACTGATGGATGGTTTTTGATTTCCTCCATTCTGGCGGATGTTGCAGAGCATACACATTATTCTAATCTGATCAATAGGGAATGGCAGAAGTCAGGTTGTCTTCCGCCCATTCCTAAAGTACTAGATACTACCGTATGTATCCCTTCCCTCCAGATCAGATTGAATTATGGTCTCACCCTCCTGTGGTGGACGCTCTGGGGCCAGGTCTTAAGATTTTGGTTATACCATCCTCGTATAGTGCTTCTCCAAAGGATCCAGCGAATAAGCGCGTGGATCAGTTGGCATGCTTATTGTCCTGCGACCTTGCGGCCGGCCTGGGCTACATCCATAGCATTTTTTTGGGAGCAGGAGGTTGTTGAAATAACTGGACTAGAAAACTCGTAGGGGTCATGCTCCCAGGTGATCAAGACCAGTTTGGCTACAACAGGTATATGATACGGGCTATGGAGGATTGAGCAGGATAAGTGCCAGAGGCCTAGCTCTGGTGTTAGCCTTAAGGCATGCTTTATGGCTTAAGCAATGGCATCTAATCTGCCACAGAAGCCATCTAAGAAGTCTAATACTGCTTCCGCAGGGCCTCTAATACTACAGGGTTCCGGCTAGAGGTTCGGCCTCTTCTGGATACCGAAGAGATTTGTGGAATAAGACAAAGTTCCAAATTAAGGCAACAGGTGTCTGGCAGAATAAAGCCAGACCCCCGTTAAAGCATGCACAGGCATGATAGGATGCCCCTGCTCTTGGGAGGTGTGGGGGGCCGCTTCTGCATTTTGCTCATATTTGGAGGCTTCATGTAACAGATATTTGGATACAGGAAGTTGTATCCTCAGGTTACAAGATCAAATTGGGAGCCAGACCCCCTTGGAGATTCTCTTGGTCAGGGGTATCCCGAATTCCGCAGAAAGCAGAAGCATTGAGATCTGCTGTATCTCGCCTTTTTAGAGATTGGAGTTGTTGATCCACAGTGAAGTTACTCCAGCCGGACAGTGTATATATAAGGATACATACCTACATTGCTGCAGGTGGCCTACATCTTCAGTTTGTGGCGTTACCCTTCGGTCTATCATTCGAACCAAGGGTGTTTACCAAGGTGTTGGCAGGCCATCATGTCAGGGGGCCCAGAAGGATACACGGACTTTCTGATCGACATTGGATAATTGACTATCCAGTCGAATTTTTAAGTCCAATATCATATCATAGCTTCAAGAGTTATTAGTTCTGGGACTATCATTAGACACGTCTCAGGCAAAAGTGTTGTTTTCCAACACAGAAGTGACTCTTACTACAGGCCAGGGTACAGGGTCTCTTGTCTTGCCCTCACCCGACGATTCATCAAGGAATATGTCTGTTGGGCCTGATGGTATCTTGCTTTGAGTCAGTACATTTTGCACTGTTCACACAAGCCCCCTGCAGATGGAATTGCTTACAATCTGTGATCAAGACCCACACACTCTGGGTCACTCTTTTTGCAGGCAATCTCTAGCCTGGTCCTCAGCCTCTTCAGACTGGCAAATCCTTCCTTCCAGTACAGTGGAAGATCATCACCATGGATGCCAGTCTATCGGGTTGGGGGAGTGTCATGGAGTCACCAATGCTCCAGGGACAGAGCAGACTCTCCATAAATATCCTGGAACTGAGAGTGATTCTATTGTATCTCATTGGACATACCAGCTGAAGGGGCATCCCGTCCGGATTCAAACAGACAATTGGACGGCGGTGGTATATATCAACCACCATGGGGGCACCTGAAGCAGTGAAACCCTCATGGAAGTGAGCTGGTTTTTACTTTGGGCCGAGAAACAGGTTTCATGCATTTCGGCTGTACACATACCTGGAGTGGACAACTTGCAGGCCAATCATCTCAGCAGAACGGTCCTGCATCAGAGGGAATGGTCTCCCTATGCATGTGCTGGGGGATTCCGGACATAGATCTCTTGTGCAAAACAACACAATCGGAAGGTTAGAAAGTTTGTGTCTCAGTCCAGGGATCCTCTAACTATAGCAACATATGTCCTGACTCTTCAGGGATCAGCATTCAAGCTTCTTTATGCATTCCCTATGATTCCACTCCTGGGTCAAGTACGAAGAAAGGTTAGCTCACAAGGGAGTCCCAACCATTCTGGTGGCTCCTCGGTGGCCAAGAAGAAGCTGGTTCTCAGACATAGTAAGGATGTCGGAGGGCAACTCGTGGAGGTTACCCGAAGACCCAGATCTTCTCACACAGGGGCCTCCAAGGCATCCCAATTCACATGTTCTGGCTTGGACGGGCTGGCTATTGAATCCTTTATCTTGACAGAAAGGGGGTTCTTCTGACATAGTCATGCAGACTATGATTCAGGCCAGGAAGAAGTCTTCATCAATGATCTACTATAGAGTCTGGCAAGCATTATCACTTGGTGCGAATCCAGAAGGTTCGCTGGTAGAATTTTTTCTGTTCCCAGAATATTTGATTTTTTGGCAGAAAAGTCTTGATGAAGGTTTTCAATTGAGTACTTTTAAAGGGACAGATATCTGCTTTATCTATCTTTTTATTCAGAAACCCATTGCTGTTAATAAATGTATCAAAACTTTTTGTATAGGGAGTCGCTCATGTGCGGCCTCCTCTTAAGCCACTTCTGCCGGTTTGGGACCTGAACTTAGTTTTATCAGCTCTTTATCAGGGTCCTCCTTTTGAACCACTGGCAGATGCGTCATTAAGTTTATTGACTCTTAAGGTTATCTTTTTTAGTGACAATAACCTCAATAAAGAAGGTTTCTGAATTAGAAGCTTATCAGTTAAGTCTCCTTATTTAGTGTTACATAAGGACTAGGTCATCTTCTGCTTTAAACAGGATGTTCTTCCTAAGGTGGTTTCCATCTTAATGAAGAGGTGAATTGCCTTCCTTATGTCCTACTCCAGTGTCCGATAGAGAGAGGATTCTGCATTGCTGGATGTAGTGAAAAGCACTAAGATACTATCTCACTGCTACACAATCTTTCCGTAGGTCGGACTCCTTATATTCTAAGTATGTCACACACCCCGCTTCAAGATAATCATTACATGTGGGTAGTATGGTCTGAAGAGGGCGATTTGCAGAGATGATTGGAGGAAAGAAAGCCCCTCCCAGTCCATAAATACCTGGGACCTCCCACTCATTACCCAGTTTTCCATCTCTGCAGACGGCGAGCAAGTCAGAAGATGATGTCTCCTCCTTGCACAGGGGGATTTCAGGTAGCCGGGTTTATTCCCGGCCCGCTTTTCTCTCTATTTCCACCCGGTTATGTTTTCTAAGTCCCAATACACATGCCTCCCAGTCTAGGCTGTATCCCGGGTGAGGGTAGAATGGCACTTTTAGTGCTCTGGAGCCATGCTCCACCGTGAGACCCTGTACCAGAGGGTAGGCGGTTATCCGGGCTGGTGACCCCGGTTTGGGATGCCCTGTCCCTTGGCCCCCCTTTCCTGATGCCCTTCTCCTGTGGTGGTGGGGATAAAATGTCGGGGGCCACCTTTTTTACCTCAGAGTTAGGATTTATTTATTGTGCATTGTTTCACTGCTACTGGCGCCAGAGCTGAGGAGAACTTTTCTCCTCAGAAGTTGTAGTTGGGGGGTGGGGCCGGCTGTTGGCGCTGGCTTGTCCCCCTGGCTTTACTGTTTTTTGTTGCGGTGACTACCGCAATGGCCGCGGCGCGGTTATTTGCGCTGGCGGTTCCATTAATCTTGTGAGGGGAGATCTCCCCTCACGCGCTGGCCACAGTGGGCGGGGCCGGGCGATTGCGCGTCGCCGCGGCCCGCACCCATTACATCCCTGGGGTCTTTGTGGTTACCGGCGCCGCGGCTGCTGTTCTTGCCATGGCGCCGGTATATGTGTGCGCTATAGTGTTTTTCTGAGGTAATTTACCTCACACATTTTGCCATTAGGGGCGCAGACCCACTGCGGAGCCCGCTTTCCGCTCTGTAAGGGGGCGGAGCTACGCATATCGCGCGCTCAGCGCTGGCCACGCCCACAAGCTCCTCTCTGACTCTGTGAGCTGCGTGTGTGGTGGACGCCATTTACCTCACGCAGGAAGGCACAGTGAGTGGCCCTATGGGCCATATTACTTATATGTAACCCTTTATATCGGCAGTCTTTCAGGTAGAACGCCTTAGGTTTTAAGGGGTCTTCTTCCGGTCCTTGGGTCCCTGGGTTAAATTCCATGTTAAAATCCTCCCACTTGGGACAATTATAAGGGCATCCCGGGTTGCTTACTAGCGTAATTCCCTCGGTCATTGCGACTACATATAAGTTCACCGTATGGAGGCATCCCCAGATACCGGGCTCCCCTCGGGGCAATCCCGGAAGTCCATGGGCTGTGGGGTATCCCTAACAGGGGATGACGTATTTCTATGTATACTATGTGCACAGCAGACTATTACACGGCAGTCAGAACCCCAGACGTCTGGGTCAGCACCGCCGGCGTCATCCCCTTCCCACCCCGTCTTGGCCCGTGTCCCGTGTGACGTTGTCACGGGTGGGCAGTCGCAATCTGATGTGTGTGCTAGATTGACTAATATTGAAAAATGTATTTCTTCTGCGGTTGCCAAGAAGGCTCCAGCTAAGAGAAAGCATTTGTCACCGGTCCCACCGACATTTGAATATGACGATGAGGATCGCCTGGATTGGTCAGATTACTCCCCTCTGGAGGAAGGGGAGCTATTTGACGAATCGGATTATTCGGACGACCAGCTATTCGTTGGTGCGGACTCTGAGAAGGGGTCAGGGAGTTCTTTGGATACTCCTAACGTCCTTGCTCAGATGTTTGAGGTTCTGGCTATTTCTCCTCCAGAGGTTGCTCCTCATCAACAAGGGGAGTTTTATGAGGAATCCAAGCCGCGCTTGGAATTCCCTAATCAAAGGCATTTTGATAAGATTATTTCTAAGGAATGGGAGAGGCCGGCTCAGCTCCCAGGCATTCTTCAGAGTTGGGATAAAAGATATCCTTTCCCTTCGGACACGGTTAAGCGCTGGACGTCCCCCCCTGAGGTGGATGCACCAATTCTGGGGTTATCCAATTCAGCCGTTTTTGAATAACCCCGATTGCTCTTCTCTTAAAGATGGAGGGGATAAACGAATTGGCCAGATGGCTTGTCATGGTTTCGCCAGTATTGGGGCAGCCATACGGCCCTTTTTGCGCTTCATCTCTGCTGGTGGTGGCTACCAGGTCGGTGGTCAGAGACTTGTTGTCATCTTCCGGTTTGCACCCGGACAGTGACGAATTTCTGGGACTTAAACGTTGTGAGTTATTCTTGTCTTTCATGTTAGCCGCCTTGGAGAGCTTCTGCTCTGATGGTGACTATAAGGCGTTCAGTTTGGTTGCGCCAGTGGGCGGCCGACTTTGGGCCAAAAAAGTCGCTGACGTCTCTCCCATTCGTGGGGCTATGGCTTTTTGGAGAAAAATTGGATTCAGTAGCTAAGGGGGGTAAGTTACCTCAACGCAAGAAGCAACGACGTCCCTTTCGCGGGGCGGCTTCTTTCAATCATTCCTTTCGCGGATCCAGAGCAGGAAGAGGTTTCGCCTTCCCTTCCACTAGAGGAGATTCCTGGAATAGGGGCAGAGGACGTGCCCGCTCAGGATACAACTGGGGTTCATAACCCAAAACCTGCGAACAAGCCTGCTCAGCAATGAGGGGGCGCCCTCACCCGTGCGGGTGGGGGGACAGCTGCGACACTTCTCTCTGATCTGGATTCGGGAGGTTTCGGACAAACGGATCCGGGAAGTCGTGTCTTCCGGCTACAAGTTGGAGTTCGAGTCCCGTCCTCCTCCGCTTTTCTTCAGGTCTAGGGTGCCCCCGGACGCACCTGGCGCACAGGGGCTTCGGGAGGCGCTTTTCAAGTCTTCTGGAGATATAGGTCATCTCGCCAGTGCCCCTATCAGATCAGGGTCGGGGATTTTACTCAAATCTGTTCACGGTCCCCAAAAAGGATGGCTCTATCCGGCCCATCCTGGATCTGAAGATCCTCAACAGGTTTATCAGGCTGCGAAAATTTCGCATGGAATCGCGTCGTTCAGCTATCCGCGCTCTGCGTCAGGGGGACTTCATGACGTCCATAGACGTCAAGGACGCTTTCCTCCATGTTCCGATTTTTTCCCGCGCACCAGAGATTCCTCAGGTTTGTGGTGGAAGATCGGCACTTTCAGTTTGTAGCTCTTCCTTTTGGTCTCACCACAGCTCCAAGGGTTTTTCACCAAGGTGCTCGCTGGGGTGATGGCTCTTCTTAGAGCGCAGGGAATTCGCATAGTGCCATATCTGGACGATCTCCTCATCATGGCATCATCATTCAGCCAAGCGGAATTGGACACCAGGACGGTAATATCCACTCTGGAGAGGTTCTGCTGGGTGATCAGCTATCCCAAGTCCTCCTTTTACCCGTCCAGGATAGTATCCTTTCTGGGAATGTCTCTGGATACAGATCAGGCCAGAGTGTTCCTTCTTCAATCCAAGGTTCTTTTGATTCAGGAATTGATTCGGTCGCTCATGTCCATTCCTTGTCCGACCATTCGACTAGGAATGAGACTGGTGGGGTTGATGGTGGCCTCCTTCGAGGCAGTCCCCTTTGCCCAGTTTCACACGAGGACGCTACAACTCCATCTATTGTCTGTCTGGGACAGATCTCCTCTGTGGATCAATTCTTTCTGATGTCTCGCCGACCACTCAGGTGGTGGCTGAACTCAACCAATCTGTTGAAGGGCAGGTCTTTTCAGACTCCTCGTTGGGAGGTGGTCACCACGGATGCCAGCCTCTCAGGATGGGGGGGCTTCTGGAATGATCTGCAATTTCAGGGGTTGTGGGGACCCCTGGAAGCGCACGAGCCTATCAACATTCTGGAATTGAGAGCCATCAGAATGGTTCTTTTTCGTCTGACTCATCTCCTGCAGGGCTTGCCGGTCCAGGTTCGGTCGGACAATCGGACGGCGGTTGCCTACATCAATCACCAGGGAGGGACTCGCAGCAGGAATGCCCTCAGGGAAGTGTCATTGATTCTGGACTGGGCGGAGAGCCACGTCCCGTGCATCTCGGCAGTTCACATTCCGGGAGTAGAGAACTCGGAGGCGGACTCTCTGAATAGGTGGTCAGCCCGCAAGGGGGAGTGGCCTCTCAGTCCCAAGGTGTTTCGTTCAATTTGTCTCAGGTGGGGTTCACCGATGGTGGACCTCTTTGCCTCCCGTCACAATCACAAACTTCTGGCATCTGTGTCTCTGGCGAAGGATCCGCTAGCCTTCGCGACGGACGCCGTGTCCCTGAACTGGAGGGATCTGGGGTTTTTGTATCTGTTCCCTCCGTTTCCCATGGTAGCCAGAGTAGTGCGCAAGCTGGCTCTGGAAGGAGCGTCAGCAATTCTGGCGGCTCCAAGGTGGCCAAGACAGGTTTGGTTCGCAGACGTGGTAAGGTTAGCAGAAGATCAGTTCGTTCTGCCCCTGCTGCCGGATCTGCACACACAGGGTCATCTACGTTGCCCCAATTTACCAACGCTGGCTTTGACGGCGTGGCTGCGGAAACCTCCATCTTGAAGGAGGAAGGTCTTTAGGAAGAGGTTTTCTTCTTCCGTTTACTATAGGACTTGGAGGTCTTATATTGATTGGTGTGAGACTAGGGCTTTCCCTTGCAGGGAATTCTCTATTTCTAGAATCCTGGAGTTCCTGCAACATGGTTTGGATCTAGGGCTCCAACTTAATACTCTGAAGGGGCAGGTGTCTGCCCTGGCGGTGTTTTTCCAAAGATCTTTTGCGCTTCATCCGCTGGTTAAGACCTTTTTCCAGGGGGTTACGCACGTGCGGCCCCCTAGGAAGGCTCTGATTCCGGTTTGGGATTTGAATTTGGTTCTTTCTGCTCTTCAGGGTCCTCCCTTTGAGCCCTTGCATGATATTGCCTTGTCTTCCCTTACTCAGAAGGTGGCCTTTTTGGTAGCTATCACTTCTGTTCGGCGTGTTTCTAAGTTGGCGGCTCTGTCCATTCAGGTCCCGTATTTTGAAAGACATCAGGACAAGGTGGTTTTCCGTTTTAACCCGGATTTCCTTCCTAAGGTGGTTTCTGCCTTTTCACTTAAACCAAGACATTGTTTTGCCCTCTCTGTGTCCTAATCCCAGTAACGAAAAGGAGAGGGTCCTGCATTCCCTGGATGTGGTTCGAGTTGTGAAGTACTATTTGGTGGTAACGTCTGCCTTTCGTAAGACTGATGCCTTCTTTGTGGTACCCTCTGGGCCCAAGAAAGGTTTTGGCGCCCGCTAAGTCTTCCATCAGTAAGTGGATTCGTCAGGCCATTGTCGGGGCCTTTTCTGCTAAGGGGAGAAATCCTCCCCTTCGTGTTACAGCTCATTCTACTCGTGCGGTTGGGGCTTCCTGGGCTTTTCAGCACCAGGCCTCTGTTGAGCAAGTTTGCAAGGCCGCTACCTGGTCTTCTGTTCACACTTTTTCAAAGTTTTTACAAGGGTGATGTTTGGGCCTCAGTGGATGCTGTTTTTGGCCGCAAAGTTCTGCAGGCTGCAGTAGTGTAAGTTGTGCTTTATGCCTTGTTTTGGATCCCCACCCTTTATGGACACTGCTTTTGGATGTCCCACATGTAATGATTATCTTGAAGCGGGGTGTGTGACATACTTAGAATAATACCATTTTGTGAATACTCACCTTGTAAAATGGGTATTATAAGTATGTCACACACCCCGCTTCAACCCGCCCTTTTGTATTCTGGATCCATCGTTTTGTGAACCTTGCGTTGTTATGACTAATATTTGGCTCTTCCTGGTCCCTTACCTTACTGCTTTCTTTATACTGGGTAATGAGTGGGAGGTCCCAGGTATTTATGGACTGGGAGGGGCTTTCTTTCCTCCAATCATCTCTGCAAATCGCCCTCTTCAGACCATACTACCCACATGTAATGATTATCTTGAAGCGGGGTGTGTGACATACTTATAATACCCATTTTACAAGGTGAGTATTCACAAAATGGTATTTTAGTCATACCTGAGGGTCCACGGAAAGGTCTTCCACCATCTAAGTCTACCATCAGCGATGGATTAGACAGGCAAGAGCCTATATTCCCTAAGGGGAAGGATTCTCCTTTTAGGACTACTGCTCATTCAACAAGAGCTATTGAAGCTTCTTGGGCTATTTAGCATCAAGCTTCAATAGAACAAGTATGCAAAGCCGCTACTTGGTTTTCAGCTCATCCATTTACCAAATTCTATAAGGTAGAGCCTTTGGTAGGAATGAATTACATACAGTGGTAATTAGATGGTTTTTGGAATGTCTTGTTCCTGAAAGGAATAAGGGTTTTTGGAATGTCTTATTCCTGAAAGGAATAAGGGTTTTTGGAATATCTTGTTCCTGAAAGGAATAAGGCTTGGGGATCCCACCCGAATTAGGGTACTGCTTTTGGAGTTCCCATTCGTCTCTGAATTAAGTCTGATGGCCTGAAGTAAAATGGAAGGGAAAAGAGAATTCTGTGAGTACTCACCTGTAGAATTAATTTCTCTTCCATTATTACTTCAGGACATCAGACCCTCCCTGTCTGCTAGGTTACTATGTCCATGTCTTGGATGCCTAGTTTTAGTGGAGTGGTAAATATGTAAATAGTTGCTGTAAATAATGATCAGCATTACAAAAAAAAGAAAAAGAAAAATTAAACGGAGAGAGGAGCCTTGTATTTTGTCTCCAGCCTTTTGTTTCCAACAGGATAGGTATGCCTCCCGGGCATCTGGTTCTATTGCTTTTCAATTAAACTGAAGTGCATCAAGTCAGCCAGGTGGTTATAGGCCCGGGAGGTGGAGACACACCTTTGTTCTCGCAGACCACACCCTTCGGGAGAGGTTAACCCATTCGTCTCTGATTTAAGTCTGATGTCCTGAAGTACAGTAATAATGGAAGAGAAATTAATTCTACAGGTGAGTACTCACAGAATTCTCTTTTTATTACCTTAGTTTCCCTCCTTTGAACGCTCTCCAGTTCTGATAGGTACTTCATAAGAACAGGTCCCCAGAACTGTACACAGTATTCCGTAGGGGGTCTGACCAGTGACTTGTACAGGGGTCACGTGATGCTCTGGTCATGAGCACCTATGCCCCTCTTGATGCCCCCCTGATGTGGCTTCCTTTTGGCAGCTGCTGCCTGGCATTGATTACTACAGTTAAACTTATTGGTAATTAAAACCCCAAATCCTTTTCTATCCGCCATAGAACGGCCTGATGCAGACCTGAAATGCCACGCGTCCTGATTCTCTATAGAGCCGCCCCACGCTTCACTTTTTCTTCTTCTTTCCCGCAGAGATTTCGATTCGTTGGATGAGCGCGACGTGGAGAAGAATAACCAGTTGGCTTTCGACATGGCCGAGCGGGAGCTGGGGATCTCGCCCATCATGACCGGGAAGGAGATGGCGTCCGTCGGGGAGCCAGACAAGCTGTCCATGGTGGTCTATCTCAGCCAGTTCTACGAGATGTTCAAGGAGGCCGCCAATTCTGGTACTTATTCCTCATTCTGGGACTTCTCACTTATTCCCCCCGCCCCTATCCCCCACACGCACCCTGTGTGTGGGGGATGGGGGGACTTAGTGATCTTAGTATTGATCTTTACTTAGTGATCCTAGTATTGATCCTTACTTAGTGATCCTAGTATTGATCCTTACTTAGTGATCCTAGTATTGATCCTTACTTAGTGATCCTAGTATTGATCCTTACTTAGTGATCCTAGTATTGATCCTTACTTAGTGATCCTAGTATTGATCCTTACTTAGTGATCCTAGTATTGATCCTTACTTAGTGATCCTAGTATTGATCCTTACTTAGTGATCCTAGTATTGATCCTTACTTAGTGATCCTAGTATTGATCCTTACTTAGTGATCCTAGTATTGATCCTTACTTAGTGATCCTAGTATTGATCCTTACTTAGTGATCCTAGTATTGATCCTTACTTAGTGATCCTAGTATTGATCCTTACATAGCGATCCTAGTATTGATCCTTACATAGTGATCCTAGTATTGATCCTTACATAGTGATCCTAGTATTGATCCTTACATAGTGATCCTAGTATTGATCCTTACATAGTGATCCTAGTATTGATCCTTACATAGTGATCCTAGTATTGATCCTTACATAGTGATCCTAGTATTGATCCTTACATAGTGATCCTAGTATTGATCCTTACATAGTGATCCTAGTATTGATCCTTACATAGTGATCCCAGTATTGATCCTTACATAGTGATCCTAGTATTGATCCTTACTTAGTGATCCTAGTATTGATCCTTACTTAGTGATCCTAGTATTTAAGTATCTAGATACTTGGTGATCCTAGTATTGATCCTTACTTAGTGATCCTAGTATTAGTATAGATCCACTCGTATTGGCTTCTGTATTCAGGGCCTGGAAGTCGTCACTGAGGTCTCATGATGGCAGTGGCTTCAGTGAATGCGACGGCTAGTAGGCTCCTGTTTGAATCAAAAAGTTGGCTTTTTTCCTAGAAAGTGCCATTTATGCAAATTACATGGTGGGTGGAGCCGCATGTGAAAAATAAAACCACAGCGTGGAGCTTGGACTGTTCCTTCAACATTTCTGCTTTTATATTAGCCTGCGTCGGGTGATCCCTGGGGTTTCACCCTACATCCCAAACGCCCCTGTCAATTGGAGCAAAGGCTTGATCTGCCTTAAAGTGGACCAAAACCCACGCTGATCAATAAGATTCCAGGGCCGATCGATTCCCTCCCCCTGGGGCATCCAAAATCGGGATGCCCCGCTGTGTGAAACCCCACAGGTCGCCCCATACACTCACCTTGTTTCCCAGTCCAACGGCGCATACGCAAGCCGTGGCCGCATCCCCACTATCCCTCTAGCAGGGAGCGTTCCCGCACCAGGCATTTGTGAATGGACGCACAGGCACATTCTAGAATAAGCACACATCTATCCTAAGAAAAAGAGAACATACAGTATACACATAAGATACAGAGAATATACAGTATATACATAAGATACAGAGAACATACAGTATACACATAAGATACAGAGAACATACAGTATACACATAAGATACAGAGAACATACAGTATATACATAAGATACAGAGAATATACAGTATATACATAAGATACAGAGAACATACAGTATATACACATAAGATACAGAGAACATACAGTATACACATAAGATACAGAGAACATACAGTATATACATAAGATACAGAGAACATACAGTATACACATAAGGTAAAGAGAACATACAGTATGTACATGAGATAGAGAACATACAGTATATACACATAAGATACAGAGAACATACAGTATACACATAAGATACAGAGAACATACAGTATATACACATAAGATATAGAGGACATACAGTATGTACATAAGATAAAGAGAACATACAGTATATACACATAAGATTAAGAGAACATACAGTATATACACGTAAGATTAAGAGAACATACAGTATATACACATAAGATTAAGAGAACATACAGTATGTACATAAGATAAAGAGAACATACAGTATATACACAGAAGATACAGAGAACATACAGTATATACACAGAAGATACAGAGAACATACAGTATATACACATAAGATACAGAGAACATACAGTATGTACATAAGATAAAGAGAACATACAGTATATACACAGAAGATGCAGAGAACATACAGTATATACACAGAAGATACAGAGAACATACAGTATAGACAGACTAGATGGGAGCGTATGTTCTCTTTCTGCCGTCAACTTTCTATGTTTCTATGACTTAAATTTAATAAGATATACATGGGGGAGGCTGGAACTGAGGCAGATCCTTATTGGCCACTGGCCAACTTGTAGTAGCTTTGGGCTTCACTGTTCCTGTCTGGACTAAAAAAAAAGTAATACTCACCCTCTATCCCCTGCGGCAGCCTACACAGCCTCTAGTGACTTCTAAAAGTTATCGAAGTGTAGAAATCCGGGGTGCTCCTTAGCTGTCTCGTACAGGGAGCACTGTGAAAAAAGCAGCTGGAGGGGGCGGGGTTTCATCCACTTATTTGCCTATGAATGGTGGACAAGTTCCAAAATAAATGTTTCTCCTGTGCATGGACCGTCCCCTTTTTAATGGGATGCTCGTAGTAGGGGCTAAAACTGGAAAGCCCTTATTCCTGATCCCCATCCAATATTGCCGGGTTCCCCTTTAGCACAGCTTGCATTTTAGGTGTGAAAAGTGAAGAGCTCATCTATGAGTTTTTCATTGGGGAAAGGCTCCACCCCCCACCCCGCCAGTTACCCCAATAACTCACATGTCTCCTCATGCCTTTCTAGACATTGCGGAGCAGAACCCCGATGAGAAAGCTGCTCTGCTCGCCAGCACCAAGTCTCCCATCTCCTTCCTGAGTAAGCTGGGCCAGACCATCTCCCGAAAACGCACGCCCAAGGTAAGTGCGCTCCTGTATGTATGAATAACTTGTGGACCTTTACTTTTTTTGGTTTTTTTTTTTTGCAGCTATTCCACTGGGGGGCCCTGGTTGCACTTAAAGTGGACCAAAACTCACCGAGCTTGTGAAATACATTTGGCCAAAGCCCCTGCAGATTCTTCCTTCTCAGGGTGTAGAACTAGAAATGGATGCTTTTGCATTTCGAATTGTCCTGGAACACTGATTTTTTTTTTTTTTTTTGCTGTCCCTCTCTGTAAGATTGCAGAGATCAGTCATTGTATAGGGGCGGCCATGACAGTGGCAATGAATGGAGGAGGCGGAGGAGCTTTACAGCTAAAACAGGCGCCATTATCTGGGATTAGAGTGAAGCAGGAGCAGTGAAAATTGGCAAAAGTTTCTCTTCATGGGGGGAGCAATTCAGGGGATGCTAGTTAAAAATGTAAATTCACTTTCTTTCCTGGTCCAATGGCACATAGGCGTGCAGCGCCCACATCCCCTCTATCCCTCTAGCAGCCCTGTCAGAGGGTAGCGGGGGATGCGGCCACCAGCGCGCTCGGATCTGCTTGTCTTAGACAAGCTGACGTGAGCGGATTCGAGCGCGCTGATTGGACGAGATGCTGCGCCAATGGACCGAGGTAGGGTGTGTGCGTTCGGGTGACCTTGGGGGTTTCGCACAGTGGGGCATGTCGGGGTGCCTCAGGGGCAAGGACCAAAACCCAGGATAGTCAAACTCCTGGGTTTTTGTCCACTTTTAAAGGGTATCAAAACCCTCCGGGGCCGGCCCTGTAATCTAAAAGATTCCAGGACTGGCCGCTTGGATGCCCCGCTGTGTGAAACCCCCCCACCCCCCCGGGCTCGCCAGTAAACTGATCTTTCCTGTCGGCTTCCGCGACTCTGAGATCGCCGTCCGCCACATTCACTGGCTTCCCTGTAGCTGTCCGCGCCCAACTGATCTGAATGGCTTGGAGCCGGCGTGTCCAGCTTGAATGGCAGGGATGGTGCCAGCCTGTGTTTGGATGTCACCCGGCCAATTAGAGATCTCAAGAGGTCTGGGTGGGCATGGTCTCAGTGGTGGAAGCAGATAAATGGATTTTGCCCCTCCTTTAAAAGTATTTCACTTTCTTGGACCTTGTTCCTCCCCCCCCCCCCCCCTCCCCCCGGATCAGCGAAAAACTCTTCTTCCTGCTTTAAACCGCGGCCAATCAGAGGTGCTTGTTCGATTCGGATCTACTTTGCTGCTCTGGGCTCGGTGCAGCATGGAAATCTGCAAAGAGCGCGCACCAACGCCGGCTGCATCCCTGGCCACTTCTGCCTATGGGCTTGCCTGCATTGGCCATTCACAAAGGCCTGGCATATGTACGCAACCCAGATAAAGGTATGCTGGGGATGCGTCGACGGCTCCAGAAAGAGTTGAGTAAATCAGGCAGTCTTAGACTCCAGGGGTCTGTTTTGCTTCTCTTTAAAGGTATTGTCCAGGCAATTAAAAAAAAAAAAAGGCTAAGCTGCTTAAAGTGGACTGAAACCCAGCTGAATCGGATAGATTCCTGGGCTGATTCATTCCCTCCCCGCGAGGCATCCTAAATCGGGATGCCCGGCTGTGTGAAACCCCCCAGGTCGCCCACTTATCTTAATCTCGGTTCAACGACCCATGCGCGGGCCACGGGCGCATCCCCGCTATCCCTCTAGCAGGGCACGTGCCTGCGCCGGGCATTTACGAATAGCGGGCGCGCTCCCTGTTACAGGGAAGCACAAGATGCGGCCACAAGCGCGTTCAGAGCTGCTGAGCTTAGGCGTTGGGTTAGACGTCCGCTCAGAGTGCGGTGCTTGGACGAGCGGCCGCGCATGCGCCGTAAGACCGCGGTGAGTTGATCCAGGAGATCTTGGGGGTTTCACATAGCGGGGCAGCCCCGGGGCAGTGGACCAAAACCCAGGATAGTCAAAATCCTGGGTTTTGGTTCACTTTAACCCCAATTCTGTGCCTGGCTTCAGTCACTGTGGCCGGTCACCAGGTCTAGCCCCTCCCCCTCCTCTGTTAGAGCTGGCATGGCCGCGTCACTGTGACTGAAGGACGGGCATGTGCCCGAGACGGATTGAGGCCCAGCGGCACTGGACTGGATCGGGAAATCGTGGCCGTTGCCTGGACCCTAAAATGAATGGAAAGGGGCGCGCACACTTTTGTGTTTTTACATATAAAATAAATGGTGGCCAGCTTTTAAGATGTAATCAAAGTACAACACAACAGAGGGTTGTGTCTATCCCGGGCTTTAATCTTTGCCCCCAGGGGGAATCCTGAATTGGGATGCCCTGTTGTGTGAACCCCCCCACCCAGGACGCCCTGTAAAACTCACCTCTACCCGGTCCTATAGTGCTCTCGTCCAATCAGAACCTTCCCCCAGCAGAACGCCCATAATCCTTACATCAGCCTCAAACCTCCACCGGGAATACAGCAATTGATTGATCACAGTTGTGATATTTTGGCAGCTGGAAAGCCCCGCCCACCTAAGCACCATGGCCAATCACAAAGCTGTATTTCTAGCAGTGAATCTAGGCCTAGGGTAAGAATCATAGGTGTTCTGGGGGGTGGGGGGTGCTGGTCCACTTTAAGGGTGCATCACCTCTGTCCTGCATATAACTGAAGAGAGAAGGGGAGGTCCATGGAGGGAAGAGTAAGAATTCTGTAACCCCCGGCCACCCCTTCTCTCCCTGTGCTAAACCCAATTTGGGCATTAAAATAACAATACAACTTACCTAGTAACTTTCCCCGGCCCTACTAGAGGGATAGCGGGGATGTGGCCGTGGCTCGCTGGACCGGGATGCAAGGTAAGTGTATGGGGTGACCTGGGGGGTTTCACACGGCAGGAGCATCCAAAATCGTGATGCCCCGGGGGAAGGGAATTGATCAGCCCGGGAATCTTATAGATTCCTGAGCCGATGGCCGTGGGTGCTGGTCCGCTTTAAGGGTGCATCACCTCCACCGTGCATATAACTAAAGAGAGAAGGGGGGGGGGGGTCCATGGAGGGAAGAGTAAGTCCAAGAATTCTGTAACCTCCGGCCACCTCTACCTCCCGGTGCTAAACCCGACTTGGGCATTAAAATAATAATACAACTCACCTGGTAACTGTCTCCGGTCCTGCAGCGCATACGCCGCCTCCCGTCCAATCAGCACGCTCGTCTAAGGAGCGCACTGGTGG
>CM051238.1:8390460-8440460 GCA_027917425.1 Gastrophryne carolinensis | reverse complement strand
GTTCAACGGCGCATGTGCAAGCAGTGGCCGCATCCCCGCTACCCCTTTAGCATGGCGCATGCCCGAGCCAGGCATTTGTGAGTAGCCGTCGCAGTCATGCTACACTCGGCTCCTAAGACGAGCATGCTGATTGGACGGCTACCCGGGATAGTGAAAATCCTGGGTATTGGTCAACTTTAAGAAGGAACTTACTGGACCCACCACCTAAGTCTAAAAGACTCCAGGGCCTGATGGTTTACTTCCCCCATGGCATCCCAATATGGAATGCCACACTTTTTGAACCCTAGCACACAATAGGCTTTCCTGGGGGTCCCACACAGGCCGCATTCCCGGCGTCTTTGTGGCTGACGAACGCTCCCGCACACAGCCTATTTGAATAGCTGGGCACAGAGGTGCGCCAACAGACCGCAGGGAGGCTGGGGATGTGGCCGCTCCGTATGCCGGAGCTCTACCATGAAACTGGTTAGTATGCTGTGCGCCCGCACATGCACAGCGAGGGTGTCAGTAATGTAAGTTTTAGGAGCGATCCAGGGATTTCTCACAGCAAGATAGTGCAAATAAGGATGCCCCGGGGCAGTGAAAATCCCAGGTTTTATTGCACTTTAATGGGATTGATGGATAGTAGGGGTACAGAATGTAGTCAGGGGAGAGCTGGATGGGTAGTAGGGGTACAGGATGGAGTCAGAGTGGAGCTGGATGGATAGTAGAGGTACAGGATGGAGTCAGAGGGGGAGCTGGATGGATAGTAGGGGTACAGGATGGAGTCAGAGGGGAGCTGGATGGATAGTAGGGGTACAGGATGGAGTCAGAGGGGAGCTGGATGGATAGTAGGGGTACAGGATGAAGTCAGAGGGGAGCTGGATGGATAGTAGGGGTACAGGATGGAGTCAGAGGGGGGCTGGATGGATAGTAGGGGTACAGGATGGAGTCAGAGGGGAGCTGGATGGATAGTAGGGGTACAGGATGAAGTCAGAGGGGAGCTGGATGGATAGTAGGGGTACAGGAACGAGTCAGAGAAGTGCTGGACGGATAGTAGGGGTATGGGATGGAGTCAGAGGGGAGCTGAATGGATAGTAGGGGTACAGGATGGAGTCAGAGGGGAGCTGAATGGATAGTAGGGGTACAGGATGGAGTCAGAGGGGACCTGGATGGATAGTAGGGGTACAGGATGGAGTCAGAGGGGGGCTGGATGGATGGTAGGGGTACAGGATGGAGTCAGAGGGGGGCTGGATGGATGGTAGGGGTACAGGATGGAGTCAGAGGGGAGCTGGATGGATAGTAGGGGTACAGGATGGAGTCAGAGGAGAGCTGGATGGATAGTAGGGGTACAGGATGGAGTCAGAGGGGAGCTGGATGGATAGTAGGGGTACAGGATGGAGTCAGAGGAGAGCTGGATGGATAGTAGGGGTACAGGGTGGAGTCAGAGGGGGGCTGGATGGATAGTAGGGGTACAGGATGGAGTCAGAGGGGAGCTGGATGGATGGTAGGGGTACAGGATGGAGTCAGAGGGGAGCTGGATGGATAGTAGGGGTACAGGATGGAGTCAGAGGGGGGCTGGATGGATAGTAGGGGTACAGGATGGAGTCAGAGGGGAGCTGGATGGATGGTAGGGGTACAGGATGGAGTCAGAGGGGAGCTGGATGGATAGTAGGGGTACAGGATGGAGTCAGAGGAGAGCTGGATGGATAGTAGGGGTACAGGATGGAGTCACAGGGGAGCTGGATGGATAGTAGGGGTACAGGATGGAGTCAGAGGGGAGCTGGATGGATAGTAGGGGTACAGGATGGAGTCAGAGGGGAGCTGGATGGATAGTAGGGGTACAGGATGGAGTCAGAGGGGGGCTGGATGGATAGTAGGGGTACAGGATGGAGTCGGAGGGGGGCTGGATGGATAGTAGGGGTACAGGATGGACTCAGAGGGGAGCTGGATGGATGGTAGGGGTACAGGATGGAGTCAGAGGGGAGCTGGATGGATAGTAGGGGTACAGGATGGAGTCAGAGGGGAGCTGGATGGATAGTAGGGGTACAGGATGGAGTCAGAGGGGAGCTGGATGGATAGTAGGGGTACAGGATGGAGTCAGATGGGAGCTGGATGGATAGTAGGGGTACAGGATGGAGTATGCGGGGGGCTGGATGGATAGTAGGGGTACAGGATGGAGTCAGAGGGGGGCTGGATGGATAGTAGGGGTACAGGATGGAGTCAGAGGGGAGCTGGATGGATAGTAGGGGTACAGGATGGAGTCAGAGGGGACCTGGATGGATAGTAGGGGTACAGGATGGAGTCAGAGGGGAGCTGGATGGATAGTAGGGGTACAGGATGGAGTCAGATGGGAGCTGGATGGATAGTAGGGGTACAGGATGGAGTCAGAGGGGGGCTGGATGGATAGTAGGGGTACAGGATGGAGTCGGAGGGGGGCTGGATGGATAGTAGGGGTACAGGATGGAGTATGCGGGGGGCTGGATGGATAGTAGGGGTACAGGATGGAGTCAGAGGGGGGCTGGATGGATAGTAGGGGTACAGGATGGAGTCAGAGGGGAGCTGGATGGATAGTAGGGGTACAGGATGGAGTCAGAGGGGACCTGGATGGATAGTAGGGGTACAGGATGGAGTCAGAGGGGAGCTGGATGGATAGTAGGGGTACAGGATGGAGTCAGATGGGAGCTGGATGGATAGTAGGGGTACAGGATGGAGTATGCGGGGGGCTGGATGGATAGTAGGGGTACAGGATGGAGTCAGAGGGGACCTGGATGGATAGTAGGGGTACAGGATGGAGTCAGAGGGGAGCTGGATGGATAGTAGGGGTACAGGATGGAGTCAGAGGGGACCTGGATGGATAGTAGGGGTACAGGATGGAGTCAGAGGAGAGCTGGATGGATAGTAGGGGTACAGGATGGAGTCAGAGGGGAGCTGGATGGATAGTAGGGGTACAGGATGGAGTCAGAGGGGAGCTGGATGGATAGTAGGGGTACAGGATGGAGTCAGAGGGGAGCTGGATGGATAGTAGGGGTACAGGATGGAGTCAGAGGGGGCTGGATGGATAGTAGGGGTACAGGATGGAGTCAGAGGGGAGCTGGATGGATAGTAGGGGTACAGGATGGAGTCAGAGGGGAGCTGGATGGATAGTAGGGGTACAGGATGGAGTCAGAGGGGGCTGGATGGATAGTAGGGGTACAGGATGGAGTCGGAGGGGAACTGGATGGATAGTAGGGGTACAGGATGGAGTCAGAGGGGGGCTGGATGGATAGTAGGGGTACAGGATGGAGTCAGGGGAGCTGGATGGATAGTAGGGGTACAGGATGGAGTCACAGGGGAGATGGATGGATAGTAGGGGTACAGGATGGAGTCAGAGGGGGGCTGGATGGATAGTAGAGGTACAGGATGGAGTCAGAGAGGAGCTGGATGGATAGTAGGGGTACAGGATGGAGTCAGAGGAGAGCTGGATGGATAGTAGGGATACAGGATGGAGTCAGAGGGGAGCTGGATGGATAGTAGGGGTACAGGATGGAGTCAGAGGAGAGCTGGATGGATAGTAGGGGTACAGGATGGAGTCAGAGGGGACCTGGATGGATAGTAGGGGTACAGGATGGAGTCAGAGGAGAGCTGGATGGATAGTAGGGGTACAGGATGGAGTCAGAGGGGGCTGGATGGATAGTAGGGGTACAGGATGGAGTCGGAGGGGAACTGGATGGATAGTAGGGGTACAGGATGGAGTCAGAGGGGGGCTGGATGGATAGTAGGGGTACAGGATGGAGTCAGGGGAGCTGGATGGATAGTAGGGGTACAGGATGGAGTCAGAGGGGAGCTGGATGGATAGTAGGGGTACAGGATGGGATCCGAGGGGAGCTGGATGGATAGTAGGGGTACAGGATGGAGTCAGAGGGGGGCTGGATGGATAGTAGGGGTACAGGATGGAGTCAGAGGGGGGCTGGATGGATAGTAGGGGTACAGGATGGAGTCAGAGGGGGGCTGGATGGATAGTAGGGGTACAGGATGGAGTCAGAGGGGAGCTGGATGGATAGTAGGGGTACAGAATGGAGTCATTGGAGAGCTGGATGGATAGTAGGGGTACAGGATGGAGTCAGAGGAGAGCTGGATGGATAGTAGGGGTACAGGATGGAGTCAGAGGGGAGCTGGATGGATAGTAGGGGTACAGGATGGAGTCAGAGGGGAGCTGGATGGATAGTAGGGGTACAGGATGGAGTCAGAGGGGAGCTGGATGGATAGTAGGGGTACAGGATGGAGTCAGAGGGGGGCTGGATGGATAGTAGGGGTACAGGATGGAGTCAGAGTGGAGCTGGATGGATAGTAGGGATACAGGATGGAGTCAGAGGGGAGCTGGATGGATAGTAGGGGTACAGGATGGAGTCAGAGGGAAGCTGGATGGATAGTAGGGGTACAGGATGGAGTCAGAGGGGAGCTGGATGGATAGTAGGGGTACAGGATGGAGTCAGGGGAGCTGGATGGATAGTAGGGGTACAGGATGGAGTCAGAGGGGAGCTGGATGGATAGTAGGGGTACAGGATGGAGTCAGAGGGGAGCTGGATGGATAGTAGGGGTACAGGATGGGATCAGTGGGGAACTGGATGGATAGTAGGGGTGCAGGATGGAGTCAGAGGGGGGCTGGATGGATAGTAGGGGGGTACAGGATGGGGTCAGAGGGGAGCTGGATGGAGTCAGATGGGAGCTGTATGGATAGTAGGGGGTACATGATGGAGTCGGGGGGGGGGGGCTGGATGGATATTAGGGGTGCAGGGTGGAGTCAGAGGGGAGCTGGATGGATACTAGGGGTACAGGATGGAGTAAGGGGGGCTGGTTCTTAAAATGGCAGCCAATCATGTGACTGACCAGCCCTTCTGTTTGATGTGAAAGGCCACTCTGTAGACCCGATTCATCATGTGCCCGGCAGCCATACAGTGAATGAGGAAGTTGTAAGCATTGGCTGACTTGACTTTAGTTCCCATTTTGGACAAATGAAGGGGACCCTGATGTAGGTGATGGTTTGGCGGCCCTGGGCAAAATTAAAAGCTGGGAACTGAAACTCATCTTCTCCACTTGACTTCATTGTCTGCAGGAACATTTTTCCCACATCTGCTCTCTGGCCCCAGAACTGCAGAGCATCCACTTCCAGCAACATAAAATTAAGTAGCCCTTCCTCATCCGCCAATTTTAAAGCAGAACAAACCCGGAAATGTGACTTTCCCGGGTTCTGTTGGATTCCCCCTTGTGTAGAACCTCCCCCAAGAAAGCCGCTATTCACTTACCTCTCCTCAGTACAATGGTGCACGTGTGGGCTCTCGTCCAATGAGAGCTGCCTGCTCCAACTATGTCATTCAGCAAACAGCTCTCATTGATTTCAAGAGGGAGCTCGAGCGGAGTCACCCGAAAATACAGGGGATGCAGCAGCTTGTGCTCTCCTTTAACCAGCAGGTCCGTATTGGGGTTGCTCCATTCCGTCATTAGTCATAGGGGCATGGCCACAACCTCTCCATTCGCTGCGTCAATGGCGGTGAATAGAGATCTGTTGTGGAATGTGATCCAGCGATCAGGTGAGTTGCTGGAGTGGGGCCGATCAGCTGCGGGGGGACAAAAGTCGAGCACCCTTTTGTTTTATTCCACTGGGGGGGTCAATCGGTTTAAAGCGGACCAAAACCCACTGAACGTATGCAATGCATTTGGCCAAAGCCCCTGCCGCTATTTCCTTGTTAATGTGTAGAACTAGAAATGGATATTTTCGCTTTTCGGATCGTCCTGGAACTTAGTTTTCTCTTGCTGTCCCTCTCTGTAAGGTGGCAGCGATCAGTCATTGCATAGGCGTGGCTATGACATCACTGCCACACACATCACGGCAATGAATGGAGGAGGCGGAGCTTTACAGCTAAAACAGGCGCCATTATCTGGGATTAGAGTGAAGCAGGAGCAGTAAAAACTGGCAGTAGGTATTGTTTATGGGGGGAGCAATTGAGGGGATGCCACATGTGGGTTTTAGACTTTCTCTCTCCTGCCCCATGCAGGGATCTCAAATCAATTAAACCGGACCTTCACCATGATTTATTGAGAAGCCCAAACCCTTAAACGATTCCCCAGCATCTAAAATTATTATATTTTAAGTTTTTAGTCACTTACTTATTATTCTTTCCCCCACTGGGCTGCAACTCTGGTCAGGACTTTAGGATACGGGCGTCGCCATCTTAACTTAGAAAGCATCACACTTACTGAGGAGAGGAGAGCGGGATAAAGTGCAGGGGGGCGGGGTTATAGCTGTGCTTTGCACAGATAGAGCAGAGCTGGGGTCAGAGAACGGTCAGCAATCCCAGAATGCAGAGCAGCACAGTCAGAAGATACTTCCTGTTTGCAGGCAGCCTGATGCTCCATGTGCCACCGTCTTGGATGTTTAAAGGCTTATAACATGCATTAGATGCAGGTAGGATGATAATTAATGTGTGCAATCTGTATGTACAGGGTGAGGGAAACATATAAGATAGGCTCTTATTCAGGGTGAGGGTCTGGATTAATGTGGGCAATCTGTATGTACAGGGTGAGGGAAACATATAAGATAGGCTCTTATTCAGGGTGAAGGTTCGGATTAATGTGGGCAATCTGTATGTACAGGGGGTGAAACATGTAAGATAGACTCTTATTCAGGGTGAAGGTTCGGATTAATGTGGGCAATCTGTATGTACAGGGGGTGAAACATATAAGATAGGCTCTTATTCAGGGTGAAGGTTCGGATTAATGTGGGCAATCTGTATGTACAGGGGGTGAAACATATAAGATAGGCTCTTATTCAGGGTGAAGGTTCGGATTAATGTGGGCAATCTGTATGTACAGGGGGTGAAACATATAAGATAGGCTCTTATTCAGGGTGAAGGTTCGGATTAATGTGGGCAATCTGTATGTACAGGGGGTGAAACATATAAGATAGGCTCTTATTCAGGGTGAAGGTTCGGATTAATGTGGGCAATCTGTATGTACAGGGTGTGGGAAACATATAAGATAGGCTCTTATTCAGGGTGAAGGTTCGGATTAATGTGGGCAATCTGTATGTACAGGGTGGGGGAAACATATAAGATAGGCTCTTATTCAGGGTGAAGGTTCGGATTAATGTGGGCAATCTGTATGTACAGGGTGTGGGAAACATATAAGATATGCTCTTATTCAGGGTGAAGGTCCGTTTTAAATAATACAAAATTAAAACACAGTTATAGCAGAACAAAACCCGAGATTTGGACTATCCCGGGTTGTGTTCCGTGCCCTGAGGGCATTTCTAATTGGGATGCCCCGCTTTGTGAAACCCACCAGAACACCCTGTGAAACTCACCTCTGCGCATGCGCGGGTCCTCATCCAATCGGAGCCTTTTGTCGTGCATCTGTAATGCTGGGCAAACGGCTTGGTTTACATTTAGAGTTCGGCAATCGGCAGCACGCTCGCTCCAGTCCTCAACCATCCAGAGCACCTCTGCGCATGCGTGGGTTCTCATCCAATCAGAGTCGTTTGTCATGTATATAATGCTCGGCAAGCTGCTTGGTTTACATGCAGAGTTCGGCAATCGGCAGCACACGCGCTCCCGCCCTCAACCCCCAGAACACCCTATGAAACACCTCTACGCATGCGTGGGTCCTCATCCAATCAGAGCCGCTTGTCTTGCATATGTAATGCTCAGCAAACGGCTCGGTTTACATGCAGAGTTCGGCCATCGGCAGCACGTGCACTCCCGCCCTCAGCCATCCAGAAGATGCGGGGATGTGGCCGCCGGATGTCTTCTGGCTTCGGTTGAGTTCTTTGGCCGTAGGTTTTACAAATAAAAATGTTCCACCACACTTCGCTTGCTCATTATCCCCCAAAAACCTGCCGCTCAGGCTTCCTCTCTTTCTCTTCTGCAGGAGGAGGGACCCCGATCGGGTCGGGAGGAGAGACCCTCCTTAGCGAGCGCTCTGACGGACCGCAAAATCGACGCCGCTGCCGGTAATCAGAACAAGGTGAAATCGATGGCGACGCAGCTCCTGGCCAAGTTTGAGGAGAACGCTCCTGCGCCGAACACCGGTCTGCGGAAACAGGTAGGAGACCCAAAAAGAGGAAACTTTGCAGGATCAGAGCTGAGGCCACCTCCACAGTGTTTGGATCCTCTGTGGAAAGGGCCTTGAAGCAGGGACAGGGGTTGGGCTCCTAGTCATGACAGAACTATAGAAACTAATATTGTATTAATAAAAGGTTGTAGCACACCGTTATAAAGTTGATAAGTAAATAAGCTCAATGTAAGTAGGGGCTCAAAGGGTGTCCCAGGATGCGCCCCACTCACTGCGCAAAACACAACATAGAATTCTGATGGTGGGAGGAAATGAACACCCATAATATCTACTATGCATGAAAAAGGTTATTTAATGCTGTGACCAATTGTACAAAACCATACAAATGTGTAATTACAGAAGCAAAAATATATACAGTAAAGTGACTGCTAGGAGGCGCTGTATCCCCGATGATCACAGTAATCTGGTAAAGCCCATAATGAGAATACAGAGAGAGAGAATGCAAATAATCATATGCAGTAATGGTGGCGTCTTAATGGGCAAATGACCAGATAAATCAGGTTTTCAATGACAAGTAGTAAACACAGATAGTACAAAAGGCAAAAGCAGAGCTTACAGGCTGGATACCAGGGAGACATCAGCTGACAAACGCAACGCTTCGCACCATCAGAATTCTAAGAACTATAGAAACTTCATCCTGCATCTGCTGGTGTACCTGCCAATGTGGGATGGAGTTGCTATAAGTCTGCCATGACTTCCTATGAGCTCAACCCCTGCTTCACGGCGCTTCATGAAGCAGGGACCCTTCCTTGAAGCTAGAGTAGAGAAACTCATCTCAGCTCTGGCTGATGCCGGCCTGCCAGTGATGGATTATCCTGATCTCTTTCTGTGTTACACAGTTGCAGGGGTAACGGGTAGGGCAAAACGGGGTAAGTGCTGCTCACCGATTTCATGGTTAAGCAGGGTTCCTTCATTACATAGATCACTGATCTGATGCGTTTCTTATCCCTTCGAAGGCTTTTATTCCTCTATGTAATGCTGTTGCTGAAATTCAGCTCTCTCTTTTTCTAGCCCAGGCCTTGGATTAAATTTATTTATGACCACCATTTATTTAGCACTAGAGGTGGACACATACCAAGAATCAGAGAAAACACAGACAACCTAAGCAAAGAGCAGCTAGACTCCCCTCATCGGTGTGAGGCAAAGAAGCGTTGGGATAGGTCCACCACTCAGTGCTAAAAACAGTGTGGTCACGAATCGACAAAATCCAGGAGCTGGTCTACAGGGGATACAAGTCAACACTCATCGCTGTGATGCAAGAAGGGTTTGGGTAGGTCCACCACTCGATGCTAAAAACAAGGTGGTCATGAATAAATAAAATCCAGGGGCTGGTCTACAGGGGATGCAAGTTACCACTCATCACTGTGATGCAAGAGGGGTTGGGGTAGGTCCACCACTCGATGCTAAAAACAAGGTGGTCGCAAATAAATTTAATCCAGGGGCTGGGCTACAGGAAAGGTGGATAAAAGTCAACAACTTGACTAATCTTTGTTATGAGCGAGCTTTCTATTACCAGGTGGTTCCTCGTGTTACATATACAGCTCACACTGATATATCTCAGACTTCTTCGCTACCATCATTTGGAGGTATGGGGTTCAAACGGCACTATAGTCAAGTCACCACTTCCTCATTCCTGGTGTACGGCAGCTAATCAGGTGACCAACGGGAGCCATTCAGATTTAATGTGCAAGCTAGAGATAAGCGAACTGGTTTGTCAGAACCCACTGTCAGTCTCCTTGCCTTGCTTGCTCTTTAAGGAAACGTGGGCATGCTCTATCACGGTCTGCATGTAGCCACAGAAGTGCACGTCTGGGTGTTTGTACCTGAGCAGGCTCTTCATCTGTTGTACTGCTCAACAGCGACACCTGGTGTTCAGCACACTGTAAGTGCACGAAGCCTAGAGCGGAAGCTCTTGGACTTGCTTTTTACCTCCTGGTTTCCTGGGTCTGAATGGACAGGAAGTGACCTCACTCAGACACATCCCTCCCTGCTCTAATTGACAGCACTATTTAAGAGGACAGCTGGCCTGCATCCAATGCTGTGTTATCAGCTTACTTCCTGGATCCTGTTTCCCTGATTCCTGATCTGATTTCCTGGATTTACCCTTGGACGGGTCACTTGGTTTTCGACTCAGATTCTCTCACTGGACTTTGCCTGTCTGCCGCCAGCCCTGGATTTTAAATTGCTCCTTTAGATTTATTTCCTTCGCTTCACCACCACACCTGGAGCTCACTCAGCCCTTCCTTGGTTGTAGCCGGGAAGCGTAACCCAAGTTTGTTACAAATTTCAGGAAAAATTCGATTCAGCACAAAACCAAATATTTATGGGTTCGTACTGACCGAATTTTCCTTGAAATTCGCTGGCATCTTGGGTGCGGTGTAAAAAAATGACTCACCACCATCCCCGTTCCAGTGCCACGCTTGGATCCAGTGTGCGCTGCAGAAGCTGACTTGCACAGCTGACAGTGCAGCTGACTCCCGACTCTCCCCCTGCACGGGCGAGGGGGGGAGCAAGCTTCACTGTCAACCGTGCAAGTCGGGCTTCACCATCCGGCCTCCCCCGCTCCCACCGTGCTATGTCATGCCGGCTTCCCCATCGTTCTGGCTGTGGGCACAAGTTGGGATGACGGGGAAGCCGGCATGTAGGTAAGTGTGCGATACACACAGAACGGTGGAGGCCGGTCCCACTGTCGGCGCGCGGCGGAAGCCGACTTGCACAGCTGCGGCTGGCCTTTGATAAGGAAACCATGGACAGACCCCTTTTGCTCTCTACGGTTCACAGATTTCTCTGGTGTTGTGCGGTCTTCCAAAATAATCTAAGGGAGTGAAATATACACGTAACGAAGGACACAGACATAACAGTATGTGCTCGACGTTACATTCTCAAAGGTTCGATTCGGACAAACCCGAATTTCTTGGAGAAATTCGGCGAATCGTCCGAATCCAATTTTTAGGAAGTTCGCTCATCTCTAGTGCAACCCACTGAGAAATCCGGATTGGTCAGCGGCAGTCACGTGATTGGCAGCCATATGTGAATGAGGAAGTGGTTACCATATGGATATAGGATCACTTTAATGGCTCTTTGTTGGGGGAACTAAGGAAACCAAAATGATGACGTGGAAGATCGTGGTGCTTAACAAGGAACCCAAAAGCCCATATTCCAGCCTTTGCCTTTTTTTTCCCTCTAGTGATGTTTTCAATTGTTTTTGTTTTGTTTTATTTATTTTTTTTTACTTTATTTGGCATTTACATGTTTTATATAATTATTTATTTTTTACTGTTATTGTCATTATTTATATTTGTTCCAGGGTCTTTTCATACCAATTGTCCTGCAGAAAATGGACAATTGCTGATCATCTAGTGCAGGGGAGCACAACCTTGGTCTTGGGTCTAAGGAGACACATTGTGTTATTGTCCTGCTTCAAAGGGCCACAGTTGTTGCAGAACAAAACTAACCAGGAATCTTAAAGCGGACTAAAACCAACCAAACTTGTGAAAAAATTTTGGCCTAAGCCCCTGCCGATAATCTCTTTTTAGGGTGTAGAACTAAAAATGGATATTATTGCTTATCAAATCGCCCTGGAACACTTTTTTTTTAGCTCTCCCTCTATGTAGAATTGTAAGTGATTAGTCATTGCATAAGTGTGGCTATGACATCATCGCTGCACACAGCAGTGGCAATGAATGGAGGAGGCGGAGCTTTACAGCTAAAACAGGCTCCATTTTCTGGAGTTAGAATGAAGCAAGAGCAGTAAAAATAGGCAAAGGGGGGAGCAATTCAGAGGATGCTAGTTGTGGGTTTTGGTTCGCTTTAAAAGATATCACCTGCAGTGTGAAACACTGATTGTTGTGAACGGGGACTGTGCGCAGCCGCATCCCCGGCGTTGTGCGCACGCTCCCGCCCCAGCCATTTAAAAAGGCAGCCCGCACCGAGCTGGGAATGCAGCAGCGCGCACCCCCGATTCAAGTTAATGGAAGCCGCCTGCTGAATGGCATAGTCACGACAGGCGGCTCTTACTGGGGGAGAGTCCGCGCATGTGTTGGTGGCCGCTACTGAGTGCAAGAAACACGAGGCCCCTGGGCCACAGGTTGTGCATCCTCAGACTTTTCCCCCCATTTTCCTGTGTTCCACACCATAGCCACACGGACAGTATAAAGGAGAACTCTACAATGTTTACAATTGAGAGGAAACCGGTGGGGAGCAGACACCAGAGCCCTCTGTCTTACCTTCATGTTGGAAGTCTTAGAGGAAATGGTCAAATACAAAGCGATTGCAGGGGCGTGGCGGAACAATACCTGGGGTTCCCACTGTCCCAGGTATTCCACCCCATTTGGGATGACCCCGTGTTTTTAAACCCCTCTGATGTCTCGCTATTTGCACCTCTCCTGATGATTTCACGTGCCATGCCCTGGCCATTAATTAGCGGGTTGCCCTCTTGTCACTGGTGCACAAGCTGCTCCCCTGCATCAGGCATTGTGAAATGCCTGCCGCAGGTACGTGCATCAGCCGAGGGAAGCCACTGTGAGATGCCTATAGTAGGCAATCTGGGTAATATCGCACAGTGGGGCACCCCAAATCGGCATGGGAAATCCAGGGCGACCAATGTTCCCCCTTAAAGGGACAGTCCTGGCACCTGTCCCCTTATATGCGCTGTGGTATTAGGGAGTGGTGGCATGGAGGGAAGCAGAGACCAGTGCCACCCTTCTATTGGTCAAACATTGTGATGTTCTCCTTTAAACCGGACCAACACCCGTTTTTTGGTGTTGGTCCCGCAGACGGCTAATAAGACAAGCTCCGGGGAGCATCCAGAATGCTGGAGCCTCCATTGCATATAACCTGCCCCCATGACGCCCGATCCTAACCTTCACTAGGAGCCAGCACCAGGAAAGGAGTCCCGTGATTGTCCGCTGGAATGTCCCACTCATGATCACAATGTCCCAATCGTGGGACTTCTTTCCCGGTGCTAGCTCGTAGTGAAGGTAAGGATATTGGGCATTCTGGGAGGTTATGTGCGGGGGTGCTCCAGCATTTTGAATGCCCCCGAACTTGTTTTTATTAGCTGTCTGCGGGACCAAGACCCATCAAAGAAAAAACGGGTGTTTGTCTGGTCTAAGAAATCTCATGTCTGTGTTTTTTTTCTTCATCTCGCTTTTCATCCCTTTAACTTTCTTCACTCTCGTTCCACCTCGTCCATCCTCCGGACAACCCAAGAAACCTCTCTTGCCCTATCAGCAGCGATTGCTAGAGGAGGCCGCGCTCCGGCACACACAGCCGCAGTGGAAACAGGTAACTGGCACTGGACAATCTAGACAAAACTATGGAGCCCATTTCTGAAACTAAGGGTTGGCTGCCATGCTGCGCAACGGCGCAAGGTGACCCAGATAATGGGTCCGCCCAATACTCACCTCTTCCAGGTTCCGTGCCTGGCGGTGACCAGGCTCGCTGGTGGCCATGCACATTACTGTGCAACCGACGGGCATGCAAGCCTGATAGGCTGGTCTCCAGACGCTGTGGAAGGATCCCGGAGGAGGTGCATATCGGTGCTGTTCTCAAAGTTACTGAGCCCTGATGCGCATCTGTCCTGCTGATGCATATTAAAGAGGGGGAGGCAGTCATTTTTGACTGGACTTCTCTATATTTGCTATCTCACCACCCACTGCGTCGTCGAGGAGCGCTAAGACGGCTGGGAGTGATTTACTGTACGTCACTTCTAGCAATGCTCCTCATTGCAGCACTATTACACTACAGGCTGCAGGAAGTAATGTCATTCCATCTCTATAAACAGCGCTAATGACCCATGCTTGGCTTGTAGGGGCAAACATCCCCATACACAAAGGGGCCCCTGCCATCAGGGCTGCCCAGCAGAGGAATGTATTTACGGTCAGGGTAGCCAGAGAAAAGGAGCTTTCTCAACACAGGTGCCCTCTGCCCATATAGTAAGGGGTTAAATGGGATTGACGGGTGGGTAAAACAATGAGTGAGCCCAAAAGGGTAGTGGGCCGGCCAGTGTTGGACAGGCCAAAATTTTACTCCCTGGGTAGTGTTATTCTCAGGAAGGGCATCCCAATTTGGGATGCCCTGCTGTGTGTATCCCCATTCCTCCTCCTTCCATTAAAATAAAGCAACAAGCCTGGCTGGATGTTTCTTGATGTGGGGTATATAAGTGACCCCTCCTCCCGCTATCGAGCATATTTAGATGGATTTTTATCATTTGGCCATTTTTCGTGATAGTGCTCCTTTAAGTGGTGGGCCTTTAAAATAACTGCTCTATAGCATGGACTCCCTTAATCTGCACACGACTGTTGGGGGCCGAAGGGGTTTTCCTGTGAAAGCCCACCCAGCGAACTTGATTGATAGCCAACGGTCACGAGACGGCGCCGACCCACCCATTAGCAGCAAGGGAAGTGTCCCATCTTCATATTGGGCATCCCCTAGATCAGTAGTGGCAAACCTTTTTTAGGGGCCAAGTGCCCCAAACTGCAACCCGATATTTTATTTGAGTGCCAACACAGCAATTTAACCTGATGGCTCTGATGCGAGTAGAAAGAAAAAAACAAATGTGTGTACTGTAACGATGGCGGGTGCCCACAGCGAGGGCTCTGAGTGCCATAGGTTCGCCACCACTGCCCTACAGTGAGTGGACCTTCAATTAGCCCCTCCAAAGCTTAATTAATTACCCCCTCAAGGTTTCTACCACATTAGCCAATTAAAGCCTTTTGTAAAAAGTGTAAAGCCGTACCGAGGGGATATGGGTTGTAGCAGCGTCCTATTGAGTGACTAAGCTCAGTGATTTCAAATAAAATATGGTGCAACCGCAAAGTGAGGGATACAGGTGTTTTTGTGCTTCAAACGTTTGTGCTTGTGTAAGGCTGCGCTGACTTACCCACACCATGGCCTCGATTCAATAAAGGTAGAAAAAAATTCTCATGGTAGTAAAAGATTCAATTCATGAGAAAAAAGCCTGAGAATGTCACTGCTATTGAAACACCAGATAGGAAAACAATGAAAGTCAATGGCACTTTTTTACGCCTAAGAAAAGTAGAGAACTCTTTACTCCTTTCTACACTGTAGTAAAAGCAGCCATTGACTTTCATTGTTTTTTTATCTAGTGATTCAGTAACAGTGACATTCTCAGGCTTTTTTCTCATGAATTGAATTTTTTACTACCATGAGAATCTTTTTCTACCTTTTTTGAATTGAGGCCCATGGCTGTATCATTGTAGCAACCGGCTGGAGACAAAAACATAGGAGACACCACTTGGTATCCAAGCATACAGCGCGGAGCGAAGTCAGAGGCCCTGAGAGGGTTTCCTAACCCCCGGGCCGTGGCAGGGAGTACTTCAAATATTTCTATTATTTGCTGCCTAGATATATATTGATATTTTGTAGGGCTGAAACTAGTTTATACAAAATAACAGGATCGGCTGATAGAAGCTATCTTCTGAGAGAATAATATAGCCATAGCTGCTAATATTGCTATATGCTCACGTTCTCTCATACACACCCCTGTCGTCTGCGCGTCTTTACACAGATGTTTGTAGAACACCACCACCTGTATCCCTCCCTTTGTTCTTGCACCATTCTTTATTTAAATTCAATGCTTTTGCCCATTTTACAGGGCCCTATGCTGTCCAATAATAGTTTGGGGGGGGGGTCTGAGTGTTAGCAGCTCTTATAAATTGTGTGCCTTTCTCCCTCAACTCTTCTGTCCATCTTTGAAGCCCAGGACCGATGACCTGCCTCGAACATGCCCTAAACGGGTCATCTCTTTGTATTCACGGCCGTACCCCACTCCTCGCCCCTTGACGCAGGTGATTTGGGTGATGTGCTCCGTGCATGTCTCACTGCTTCTGGCTGACCAGCAGATCCAGGTCTCTGGGCTTTCATGTCAGCCCGGATTCCATGTAGTCACTGTGTCACTATTGTAGCTGCTAGCCTAAAAATCAGGACTGGATCCACCATCACCAGTCAGGGAGTTTTTAGTAGATGTTCCCAGCAACTATCTACAGCTTTGTGCTAATGGAAGACATTTTCAGACATTTTCTCTAAAATTTAGTGATAAAAGCATGAAATTGCTCTAACGCACCTACCCCCCCTGAGATCACTCTCTAGATTAGGAGACGCATTTACAGTACCAGTCATGGGTTTGGGCACTTTTTTTCTTGATTGTAAGTTCATATTTAAGACATATAAATGATAAAGGAATGCATATAGAATTAAGTAGTAAATAAAATATTTAAGTTATTGTCCAGGCAAAAAATACTCTACTAAATATAAGGAGAGAATAGATAGATTAGAATAGATTTTTATTTCTTCAGTCCCTTTAACCACACCTCTCCTTATACAAGCAGTGCATAGGCAATCCACACATTGCATCCCACTGGGATATTAATAATTTCTGCTGTTGAACAGATGCCATTAGCTTTGAAGTGATTGGTTGGCTCACAAGCCAAGCAGAATCAAATTAATGGTGAATCACTCTCTGTTAATTGCCTAAGTTAGTTACACTTTTACAATTAGGTGTCAGAATTGGGATTGTGATTTAGCAATGTTTTCTAGATTCGGTGTCAGAATTGGGACTGTGATTTAGCAATGCTTTTTAGATTTGGTGTCAGAAGTGGGATTATGATTTAGCAATGTTTTCTAGGTTTGATTGCAGAAGTGCGATTGTGATTTAGCAATGTTTTTTAGATTTGGTGTCAGAAGTGGGATTATGATTTATCAATGTTTTCTAGGTTTGCTTTCAGAAATGCGATTGTGATTTGAAACTTTTTAAAATTTGGTTTCAGAAGTGGGTTTATGATTTAACAACGTTTTCTAGGTTTGGTTTCAGATGTGGGATTGTGATTTAACAATGTTTTCTAGATTTGGTTTCAGAAGTGCAATTGTGATTTGAAACGTTTTCTAGATTTGGTGTCAGGAGTGGGATTGTGGTTTCTAGATTTGGTGTCAGAAATAGTATTATGATTTAGCAATGTTTATTAGATTTGGTTTCATAAGTGGGATTATAATTTAGTGATGTTCACACACGATCTTATGGCCTATGGTTTAGCCCAGGGATCTCTAACCTGTAGCTCAGGGGGTCACATGTGGCTCACAGACCCCTGCTGTGTGGCCTGGGGTCTATCCAAAGCTAATGAAGATTTGGACAGGCTGCCTTACCCACACTTGGTTTCCCAGCCTCACCACCTAAAGTACAAAAACAGGTGGGAACAGCACAATTCTCCACTAACCCACCTGACCTATTTTGTTTTAGAGTGGCTGGCAAATTCACTTCTGTGGAGCAGGTATTTTATTATAATACTTGTCCCATGTGCCTCTCCTCCCATTTCCCGCAGCACACGGTAGAGGTTTGCCCTTTTTTCAATTACATTCCCTCAGGGCCACGCAAAAACAGCCACTCTGTCCGTTGGTGCTCTCAGCGTGAATGATTAGGGCAAGTTGTCCGCAGCTGTCTCTGACCACAGCGGAGCCTGCTCATGACTCCTAAAGCAGGGCCATGACATGCCCTTCCCAGCTCAGCCACGACCCAGAAATTGAAGCGATGGAAGTGGCTTTGCTTTAAATATATTAAGTATTTACATATAATCTGAGATTTTACAAAAGTTAAACACACAATCAGTAGTCGCCCCTGTATGTGACACAAAACCAGTTCATCCCACCAAATGGAGGTCTGAAATACATATCCCCCCCACGTGAGTGGGAACTGGGGCTACCTGATATTTTCTTATGCTTTAATGAAGCTCATTTACTTATTCAACCATAACTTAAGCTTGGAAGGCCCCCCTCGGTTGATTTTAGGCTCATTATTAGTCTCAAGGGGGTAAACTTCCCAATGATATCAAATTTTATGTGGCTGGCATGTCCCGGACAGAATTTTTTCTTGAGTTTTATTGATAGACACATTTTGGCACCAGTTTGGCTTTCAGGCTTTCTATTGGAGGCATATGTGCTATCTTAGCTCATATGAGACAAAGTGATTGTTGGTACGCTATTCAGCTCTTAAGCTACATCTCCTTTTAAATCATAAATACATAGCCAGTGCATACCAGGCATTTACAACGAATGTGAGGGCTTTTGCCAGCCCTGTCCAGGTTGTGTTTTCATAAGGAAATTGCCAGGAACTGCTGCATCTGCATGATGGGAAATATAAGGGGAGGAGATAAAAGCCTCAGTTGAAAATCTCTTGGTAGAATCTAAACCAAATCTAAAAAAACATTGCTAAATTATAATCCCCATTCTGTCACCAAATCTAGAAAACATTGCTAAATCATAACCCTCCTTTTGTCACTAAATCTAGAAAATGTTTCTGAATCACAGTCCTACTTCTAAAACCAAATATAGAAAACATTGTTTAATCACAATCCCACTTCTGACACCAAATCTCGAAAATGTTTCTAAATCACAATCCTACTTCTGAAACCAAATCTATAACACATTGCTAAATCTTAATACCACTTCTGACACCAAATCTAGAAAATGTTTCTGAATCACAATCCCACTTCTGACACCAAATCTAGGAAATGTTTCTAAATCACAATCCCACTTCTGACACCAAATCTAGAAAACGTTCAATCACAATCCCACCTTTGACATCAAATCTAGAAAATGTTTCTAAATCACAATACCACTTCTGAAACCAAATCTAGGAAAAAAAACATTGTTAAATCATAATCCCACTCCTGAAACCAAATCTAGGAAAAAACATTGTTTAATCACAATCACACTTCTGACACCAAATCTAGAACACATTGCTAAATCCTAATCCCACTTCTGACACAAAATCTAGAAAATGTATTTGAATCACAATCTCACTTCTGACACCAAATCTAGAAAATGTTTCTAAATCACGATCCCACTTCTGACACCAAATCTAGAAAACGTTGTTCAATCACAATCCCACCTCTGACATCAAATCTAGAAAATGTTTCTAAATCACAATACCACTTCTGAAACCAAATCTAGGAAAAAAACATTGTTAAATCATAATCCCACTCCTGAAACCAAATCTAGGAAAAAACATTGTTTAATCACAATCACACTTCTGACACCAAATCTAGAACACATTGCTAAATCTTAATCTCACTTCTGACACAAAATCTGGAAAATGTTTCTAAATCACAATCCCACTTCTGAAATATTGTATAGTGTTTATAGAGATGTCAAATATGACACAATGTACACCAGAATGTTTAGTAGAAAAATAACTTTTTTAGAATAAAATATGGCTAAGGCAATGCAATAATTATACGCTTCTCAGGTGACTTTGGTCCTCTTCAAAATGTGTGTTCATACTTTTGACTGGTACTGAGCTTGGCAATTTCATACTTTCTAAATTCTAGTCATAGGCGGTGTCAAATCATGTACTGAACACTGTGGTAGATAGAATTTCGAGCCGTTCTATAAAATATACCCCACCCCCCAAAAAAATGGATCCTGTTTTGTAGGTGCAGATAAACCTAACACACAGCTAGGTGAGTGCTGATGTCACTTTATAGTGTGATGTCATAAACAGAGGCATGTTGACAGCAGGATGGTATTCTTGGGAAATAAAAGCGAAATTATTTTTGGCAAATAACCAAATTCAAACCTTCTAACCTGACCTCCGCAACTAAAAATCTTTACCCCAAGGTACCAGCCTGCCCCCTAATCACTGCACATGATTTTCTAATAGACCGACACCAGCTTGGTCTCTTGTCCTCGTTTCACTGTGCTGCCACTTAACGATCCTTCACCATCCATGCTGCAGCTTTGAAAGTTTTAGTCTAATGCTCTCCTTACCACGCGCTCTGCTTTAGCCAATCACATTTTGGCTCAGTCTGTGGCAATGTCGGTCACCAATTCCACTATTCCTCATATAGAAATATGTAAAGTTATATTTTTTTTCTTCTACTTTGTTTTTACTTTCTTTATTCTATCCTGTCTACAGAGTAGCCCAGAGCTGCCCGGCGGCCGCGGCGAGACATGTCCCAGCCCGGAGAGGGTAAACCGCATGGGTTTGGTGTGCATGAGTGCCGTCACCAAAAAAACAAAAAAAAACGCAGGGGCGCTTCGGGGTGTTGACACACGCACTAGAAAACCTTCTCACCATTCTTTTAGATGTATGATAAGATGTGATCCTGGAGCCCCCCCCCCCCAATCTTTCCAAATGCCGTTGGTCATGGTGGCAGTTGGTAAGAGATGACAGTGCCATCCAGTTGCATTGTGGGCCAGATGGTGTCTGTGGTGGGCAGTGATTGTGCTACTACATGCTGTTGTAACTGCTGCCATGCCCTCTGTCATGGACGATAGAATGCCGGGCCATGGAGCAACATAATACCAAGAGGATGCCCAGCTGACCTCACTTTATACCTTGAATGACAACTTTATATAGTTTAAGTCATCTTGTAAAAAGGAGCTTATACATTTCAGGTGAAGCCTGGGGTGAGGTCAACATATTTTAGTAAATTGTCCCCTTATTTCGACCTTTCCGTGTACTTAGCCTTATAAATCACAGCCATTGCTATGTGTGTATCTAAACAATTAAAAAAACACACAAACTTTTAACTTTTAGAACACAGGTGACACTTTAAAGTGATCCTATACCCAGAAAGAAAGTTTATGTTGTCACCCTCTTTCCCCAGTCCAATGCCCCAAAACAGCCTTTTTCTTCCTTTTTTTTTTTTTAACTTAAGCTTTTGCCCAATATTCATAACAACACGAATTGGATGCAGTCGACCATATTGCTCCCTGGCCGAGCAGCCCTGCCCCCTGGTGCTTTCCAGTGATGATACTTTTAGTTACAGTGCACACAGGTCCGCATTGGGGAGCACTTTAACCTAACTGCCATTATGTGACAGTTCAGTTGTAACTGAATGAATCAACATATGGCTGCCATTCAACGTTATACTTCTTCCTGTTAGTGTTGGTGTGAATATTGAGCTTTTAGTAAAATAAGAAACACGGGCTATTTTGGGGCACTGAGCTGGGGATAGAAGGCACCATAGTAACATAGTATGTAAGGCCAAATAAGACTTTAGTCCATCCAGTTCAGGCTGTTTATTTCCTTCCAGTGGTCTAGTAGCCATAGCTGGAAATGTTATTACATGCAAGGAGGGCATCCCGGCCACTATAGATCTCCTTCCAGTGGTCTAGTAGCCATAGCTGGTAATGTTATTACATGCCAGGAGGGCATCCCAGCCACTATAGATCTCCTTCCATTCGTCTAGTAGCCATAGCTGGTAATGTTATTACATGCAAGGAGGGCATCCCGGCCACTATAGATCTCCTTCCAGTGGTCTAGTAGCCATAGCTGGTAATGTTATTACATACAAGGAAGGGGGAATCCCGGCCACTATAGATCTCCTTCCAGTGGTCTAGTAGCCATAGCTGGTAATGTTATTACATACAAGGAAGGGGGAATCCCGGCCGCTATAGATTTCCTTCCAGTGGTCTAGTAGCCATAGCTGGTAATGTTATTACATGCCAGGAGGGCATCCCGGCCACTATAGATCTCCTTCCAGTGGTCTAGTAGCCATAGCTGGTAATGTTATTACATACAAGGAAGGGGGAATCCCGGCCGCTATAGATTTCCTTCCAGTGGTCTAGTAGCCATAGCTGGTAATGTTATTACATGCCAGGAGGACATCCCGGCCACTATAGATTTCCTTCCAGTGGTCTAGTAGCCATAGCTGGTAATGTTATTACATGCCAGGAGGGCATCCCGGCCACTATAGATCTCGTTCCAGTGGTCTAGTAGCCATAGCTGGTAATGTTATTACATGCCAGGAGGGCATCCCGGCCACTATAGATCTCCTTCCAGTGGTCTAGTAGCCATAGCTGGAAATGTTATTACATGCCAGGAAGGCATCCCGGCCACTATAGATCTCCTTCCAGTGGTCTAGTAGCCATAGCTGGTAATGTTATTACATGCCAGGGAGGCATCCTGGCCACTTTTGAACTTTTTTACTGTATCCATCATTACTACCTCCATAGTGTCACTGCTCTTACAGAGAAGAATCCCCTCCTATGTCAGTGGAAAAAGCACCTTTCCTCTAACCTTAGTGGATGCCCTCGGGTTATGGTTACACTCCGGGGTATAAATAGATTGTGGGACAGATCTTTCTATTGCCCCCTAATATTTTTATACAAAGTTATTAGATCACCCCTCTGGCGTCTCTTTTCCAAACTATATAAACCTAACTGACAATCTTTCAGGGTCCTCTAGTCCCCGCACTCCTTTTATTACCTTAGTTTCCCTCCTTTGAATGCACTCCAGTTCTGATATGTCCTTTTTACGAACAGGTGCCCAGAACTGTACACAGTGCTCCATATGGGGTCTGACCAGTGACTTGTACAGGGGTCACATGATGCTCTGGTCATGGGCAGCTATGCCCCTCATAATGCCCCCCATGTTCCTGTTTGCTTTGGCAGCTGCTGCCTGGCATTGATTGCTACAGTTAAGTTTATGATTAAGGTGACAACATAAACTTTATTTTTGGGTATAGGATCACTTTAAAGGAAAAAGTTCACTTTTCAGCACTGTAACAGCGAGTGGAACGGTGTCCCCGGCTTACCTTTACTGTGTCAGCTGTGTGATTGTGAGGTGTGCTCTGACTGCAGGCGAACCAATAATCACAATCACACAGATGGCACATGCACACCACAGAGCATCCCAAATTGGGAAGCCCAATAAATACTCACCCATTTCTTTGAAGAGTTTTGGTCCCCCAAGCCCCTAAATCGCATTATAGTATTAATCACCCCATACTCACACCAGTCCCACTCCCCCATATTTCTGCACTGACCTTTCTTTCTGCCCTCCAGCTTGACCCCGAGCCTGCGTGCCGCTCTCCAGTAGACCAATGGCACCACTCCGTCTCGTTACGCTCAACCGACCGTCCCACCTCCCCCTCCTATGATGAGATCCGCCAGGTAGCATGTTGTCCTGCACAGGCGTGTGCGGGACTCTGGTGTGTTACCGCTAATGGCATGCGCTTGTGTGATGGGCACCACTGCAGCACATGGCACCCAGACCCGTCCAACCAGCCGGGTTCTAACGTTTACGAATATATTTTATTTGTGGATGCTTAAACCGGACCCACACCCGTTATTACTTAAAACGGGTGTTGGTCCCTCTCTCTGCTGATAGCAAGAACTTCAGGGGGCATTCAGAATGCTGGAGCCCCCCTCGCACCTAACTGCACAGAACGCTGAGAATACTTACCTTTATTACGAGCCAGCGCCGGGAAAAGGATTCCCTCGATTGGCCACCGGGCGATCAATTGGGCAGGTCCTGTCGGTGGCTGGCACAGAGGACGCGACTACGGCCCACGTGACCGCCCGGGGGCCAATCGCGGGACTCCTTTCCAAGCTCTGGCTCATAATAAAGGTGAGTATTACGAGCGATCTGTGCAGTTAGCGTTCTGGGTGCCCCCCCCCCCCCCCCCCGAGTTTCTTGCTATCAGCAGAGAGAGGGACCAAGTAATAACAGGTGTTGGTCCAGTTTAGAAACAAAAAATCAATTGTAATTAGTTTTTGCATTTAGATCTGAGTCATAACTTTAACTTTACTTAACTTGTTTTTGGAAGTTTTATTTATTTATTTTTATAAAAGAGAACCGAAAGTCTGAATAACTCCGCCCCCTCCTGGATTCTTTCCTGCTTCGGACGCGGGCCCCCGCTGCTGCAGCGATCGGGTAATGAATGCGTGACTCATTACCCTCTGCGGTGACCATGCCGCTGGGATTTTGACTATCCTGGGTTTTGGCCCATACCCTTGGGGCACCCCTATTTGGAAAGCCCAGCTTTGGGAATCCCCGTCAGTCGCTCCAATATGCATACCATGTTCCCCGGAAATAAGCCCTAGTAACAATTTGTAATCCAGCTGCCGGGATTCAGCAGAGGAATTATTTAAATTGGGGCATTTCTGACTGGGCGGTGTGCGCTTAGCTCTTAAAGGGTAGTGGGGATGTGCCCGCTGGCGCGCTCTGCTCCATTCAGCTGGACTAGTCGTTACCTGAGTTATAGACGATATTGATGAGCTGATACTGAGTGTGCTGATTGGAGAGCCCGTGCATGCACCTAGGACCAGGAAAAAAGTGAGTTTTACTGGGCGACCAAGGGGGGTTTATACAGCAGCAGGGCTTCCTGAACCTGGGATTCCCCAGGGGCAAGGACCAAAACCTGGGATAGTCAAAATCCTGGGTTTTGGTCCACTTTAAAGTGACACAAAAGCACCATAAGGGCAGCCCCTGGGGCATCCGTAATCGGGTTGCCTCACTGTGTGAAACCCCCGGGGGTCACCAGTTAACTCGCCTTTATTGCCAGCTCCCACGGCACTGTAGTTGGCCGTCAGCTGCATCCCCGGCTTCCCTGTAGTTGTGGCGCATTTCGCACCCAGTGCTTCCTGGTCTTCAGGGAAACCCACAAATGCAGCCAGCGTCATGTCAGCCGGTATTCTTGAGATCAGCCTATCGGCAATTTCAAAAATGTCCGGTGGGCGTGGCCTCGTCGCTGGAATTCTTTTTTTTTTTTTGTAAACTGGGCCAGCGCTCAAGGTATTGGGGGTTAACAAATGGGTTTTGTGCTGCTCTAACCGGACCTATCATCTTATAGACGCCAGTTCTGATTTTGGTGGACCAAAACCCAGCATTTTGACTATCCTGGGTTTTGGTCTACTCCCCCAGGGCAGCCCGATCATGGTGCCCCGCTATGTGAATCCCTCCAGATCGGCCTAAACGAAATCTTAGCTCAGCGGCTCCGAGCGCGCCGGCGGGTCGCATCTCGCGCTTCCCTCTAACAGTGAACGCGTCCGCGCCGGCCATTCACAAATTGCTGCCGTGGGCACGCACACTGCTAGAGGGATAGCAGGGATGCAGCCCGCGCATGCACCGTTGGACCGGGATTAAGGTAAGTATAGCAGGCGACCTGGGGGGTTTCACAAAGCGGGGCATCTCGATTTTGGATGCCCCGCGGGGAGGGAATGGATCGGCCCGGGAATCTTATAGATTCTCGGGCCGATCCAGCTGGGTTTTGGTCCATTTTAAAAGCGGGTCGAAACCCGCGCGGCCAGGCCCTGGAATCTAAAAGATTCCAGGCAAGCCTCTAGCCTACCCATTGCTAGATGCCCCTAAGTGTAAAAACCCCGGGGCGCCGGTGGTCTTACCTGAAGGGTCCCACAACACATTTCCTCCTGTGGCCGCATCCCCAACTGCCCTGCGGTTGTTTACGCCTTTCTGGATGGCTGGACGCAGGAGCGCGCCTGTCCGAACAGCATGCCAGGGATGCGGCCAGCCAGCTTCACCCTCATCACAGCGGCACTTTTGAGAGAGCCAATAGGCTTCGGCTGTGGAAAAGCCCAGTTTTCAAAGAATACCTGCTCATGCGGAGGGGGCAGCAGATGAGCCGTAGACACATTTTTGGGTTTCCATCCGCTTTAAAAGGGGGTTAATGCTGCTGGTAGGTAGGAGACGAGCCATTAGAGGTGAGCAGTACTTAAAGTAGCTTGACGCCCCTAGAGAATAAAACCCCAAGACCCCGTTTTTTTTTTTTTAAATATTCCAGGGCCAGGCACTCCAAGGGGGTAACTATGGGATCCACTTACCTTACCCACCAATCCTACGCAGCCAATCGGTCACCCACAGCCCCTGGTTTGTAAAGCCAGGAGCTGTGCTTTTGGGTTTTCCTGGTGGGCGGGGCTTTGTACCTCTGAGTCTAGGACCGGTTACACCGCTGCACGGGATTGGCAGATCGACCTGTCACTCGAGGACCCTGCTTTAGTTTCTGTGCAGATTGTTCACCTCACAGTGAATTGTTTGATATGTTATTGCCCACGTTGGGCTTAGCACTGGGGGAACAGTGTTCCTTTAACACATTAATCGCACCCGCGCCTGCCTTGCCTGCCTGTCCACCGCTGCTGCTGTGTGTGTGTGTGCGCGGCCACCGGCTGTGTGCGAGCTGCCGCCGTACGACCCCGCCATTCATCCCTCCTCTTCTTCCTCTCTCCTCTTCCCTCCTCTGTCAGAAGTACATAAAGCTATATACTGGCGGTGTGAGCTCATTGGCTGAGCAGATAGCCAATCAGCTGCAAAAGAAGGAGACGCCCAAGCCTCTGTTTGGAAAGAAAGTGGTAAGCGGCCCCGAATTCTCTGCTCTGTGCCACTTCCTGACATGTAAATGAGCTACTAAAATATTAGTAAATATGCAAAACGCTCCTAAAGTCTATATCTGTCATAGTAAGTCATGGCAACTGGACTCGCGGCTTTCTTAATGTTGTGCTAGTGACACAACTGTACCAAAACCTCCAGCGTTAAAGTGGACCAAAACCCAGGATTTTGAGTATCCAAAGCAAGCCCTGGGGCACCCCGATCTGTGAACCCCGCCTTTCTCCAGTTAACTAACCTCTCCTTAAAGTGGATTCTGACTATCCTGGGCTTTGGTCCTTTCCCCCGATCTGGGGATGCCCCGCTGTGTGAAACCCCCCAGATTGCCAATGCCAACTCACCTCTTCCCGGTCCTATGACGCATGCGCGGCCGCTCGTCCAGTCAGCGCGCTGGGAGCCGCTGATGCCGCGTCTAAGGCCAGCGGCTCTGAGTGCTCTGGCAGCCACATCCCCCGCTTCCCTCTAACAGGAAACGTGTCCGCGCCGGCCATTCGCAAATGCCTGACACGGGCATCCTGCTAAAGGGAAAGCGCTCCCTCCGCTGCTCGCGCATGCGCCGTTGGACCGGGAAACTAGGTAAATGTATGGGGCACCCTGGAGGGTTTCACACAGTGGAGGGGGGGGAATTTATTTGGCCCAGGAAACGTATAGATTCCCGGGCCGATCGGTGTGGGTTCTGGTCCACATCAAAGCGGAACGAAAACCAAGCACAGGCCAGCCCTGGATTCTAAAATACTCCATGGCTGATAGTTGGCCTTCCCACTATTAGAACCCCCCCCCCCCCTTTCCAGCCACAAAACTCACCTTTCCCCTGGTTCCCACAGCAATGTAAACATCTGCCGCATTCCCCAGCATCTCTGGGCTGAGGCACGCTCCTGCAGCCAGCCATTCACACCGGGAAGAGGTGAGTTGGTTTCCACGACCTGGGGGGTTTCACACAGTGGGGCGCCACCGATCGGGGTGCCCCAGGGGCAAGGACGAAAACCCAGGATAGTCAAAATCCTGGGTTTTGGTCCACTTTAAGTGTATTTCCTATAATTGTTATGTTGTCAATGATAAGTTAAAGGGGCAGCATTTAAAGTGGACCTACCCCTGCATCTCGAGTCAAGATGATCCTGGTCTATTGAATTGAAAAATTAACCTAACCTGGATTAGAGAGCTGCTCACCTTTTCCTATCCAGTGGCGGACAGGAAACAGCTGCACACATGTGCGGAATCTGCTGCTCCTGTGCCCCATCCTACAGTGTTCCATGCCTGATTTTGGCATCCTTGAAATTTTGGGATGCCCCTGTATAGCAGCCCAAAAATCCAGGATAGGATGGTATTGGTCCACTTTACAGGGGCACCCCGGGATCTTCACTCACCTATCAATGAATGGAAGGATTGCCCGGCACCTCCTCCTCCGACGCTCGTTCTGATATGCTTGCGGGTTAGTGTCAGATTGAGGACTTATTGGGGTGAGTATATGGGTGAAGCTTTAACCTGGCTCTGGGGCATTTTAGACTCTAGAGCCGGGTTACTGGGGTTTTGGCACACTTTAAAGTGGAACAAAATCCTGTGCGGCTGTCTCTGGAGTCTAAAAGACTCCTGGCCTTCCCTTTGGGGCATCCCAAATCGGGGATGAGAAATCTCTCAGGTCCTCGCATAACTCACCTTTGCCCTGACCGCCACGGCAATGCTGGCTGCATCTCTGTGCTGAGACGCTCCCGCACCCAGCTATTCACATAGGTTGGGGACGGGAGCACGGCTCAGCACAGAGATGGGGCCAATAAGTTCAGAAAAAGAAAAATTGGGCAGCACCAACCAATATACAGTTAATATGGTGCACTGCTCTGTAACAAGCTCAGACTCATTAGACAATATTAAAACGAAAAGGGGGAGCCCAGATCCCCCAGGTAAAGAGCAATGTCCTCACTCGTAATTCCTTTTAAATAGCTTATTACATTACTAAGACACAAAACAATACATGTGAAAAATCCATACTAAAAAACATTCAAGACAAACGCTATGGACAGCTTACACTGCCTTGAAAAAGGGACATCTTGTCACGAAACGCGTTGGCTTTTTCCTGAGGGGGGGCCCTGGCTGCCAGTAACACTGTTACGTAAGATGGACACTTGATGGTATGCTTTGTACCTGCTTTTTATTATTGCGCACTTTGCACTGTATTTGTATTGATGTATTGTATTGTTTTGTATTGATGATTTATTATGAATTTATGCACTTTTGGTTGGAAGCACAGGTACTTTATATAATACATAATTGATTACTAAATTTATTTGGATTATTTATAATATTTAGGGTTTAATCATGATTCACTGGCTCCATCTAACATCTGCGCCCCCCCCCCCACGGCAGATTGTGAGATTATGTTTGTCTTGTATTTTTTTGGTATAGATTTTTAACATGTATTGTGTGTCTTAGTAATGAAATAAACTATTTAGTAATTGAATTTCAATAATTTAATAATTTTTAACATTTTAATCATTTAATAAGTAATTTAATTTAGTTTTATTTTTGTGTCTTAGTAATGAAATAAATGATTTAATACAAAACAGTACAAAGAGCGCAATAATAAAAAGCAGGTACAAAGCATACCATCAAGTGTCCATCTTACATAACCGTTTTACTGGCAGCCATGGTCCCCCCCCTTCCAGGAAAAAGCCAACGCGTTTCGTGACAAAATGTCACTTTTTCAAGGCAGTGTAAGCTATCCATAGCGTTTGTCTTGAATGTTTTTTAGTATAGATTTTTCACATGTATAGTTTCGTGTCTTAGTAATGAAATAAACTATTTAAAAGGAATTACGAGTGCAAGTATAAGTGTCTGGACATTGCTCTTTACCTGGGGGATCTGGGCTCCCCCTTTTCGTTGTAATATTGTCAGCACAGAGATGCTGGTGATGCAGCCATCATTGTTTGCATTGCCAGGCGGCCAGGGCAAAGGTGAGTATGCGAGGACCCGAGGGGGATTTCTCATGCCCATTTCGGGATGCCCCAAGGAGAGGCAAGGAGTCTTCTAGACTCCAGGGACAGTCCCACAGGATTTTGTTACACTTTAAAGTGTGCCAAAACTTTCCTCTGGTCACACGGAGCATGTGTAGGCTCTCGTCCTATCGGAACCGTATGCTGGGTATTAATATGCCGGGCATACGGCCCTGATTGGATGAGAACCTGCACATGCTCCGTGTGATCAATGGAAAGGTTAGTCTTTATGGCCAATCTGCTGAGTTTCATATAGCGGGGAATCAATCAATTCAGGATTCCCCCGGGACAAGGATCAAACCCTGGGACAGTGAAAATCCTGGGTTTTGTTCTTCTTTAAATCGTGTTGAGTAAACTGCCTTTCAATTTCGCAGGTACCCGGGCCCACAATTGGACGTCCTGAATCCCCCCAAGGCCCCCAGATTAACCCTCTCCCTCCCTCTGTCGTCCCCAGGCCTCGTTCCGGAAGGAGTTCCCGCAGAACATCGGCGGCAGCGACGTCTGTTACTTCTGCCGCCGCCGCGTCTACGTCATGGAGCGACTGAGCGCCGAGGGGAAGTTCTTCCACCGCAGCTGCTTCAAGTGCGACTACTGCAACACCACCCTGCGCCTGTCCTGCTACGCCTACGACCTGGAGGATGGTGAGCCCGGGGGGCGCGCTCCCACTGACCAGAGAAGCAGTCACATGACCTCCTGTCCCTCAGAGCTCACACTCTAATGTCTCCTCCACACTCACACACTGTTATTATACATTTATATAGCGCTGACATATACCACAGCGTTGTACATAGAAGCAGTCACATGACCTCCTGTCCCTCAGAGCTCACACTCTAATGTCTCCTCCACACTCACACACTGTTATTATACATTATATAGAGCTGACATATACCACAGCGCTGTACATAGAAGCAGTCACATGACCTCCTGTCCCTCAGAGCTCACACTCTAATGTCTCCCCCACACTCACGCACTGTTATTATACATTTATATAGCACTGACATATACCACAGCGCTGTACATAGAAGCAGTCACATGACCTCCTGTCCCTCAGAGCTCACACTCTAATGTCTCCCCCACACTCACGCACTGTTATTATACATTTATATAGCACTGACATATACCACAGCGCTGTACATAGAAGCAGTCACATGACCTCCTGTCCCTCAGAGCTCACACTCTAATGTCTCCCCACACTCACACACTGTTATTATACATTTATATAGCGCTGACCTATACCACAGCGCTGTACATAGAAGCAGTCACATGACCTCCTGTCCCTCAGAGCGCACACTCTAATGTCTCCTTCACACACTATTGTTATACATTTATATAGCGCTGACATATACCACAGCGTTGTACATAGAAGCAGTCACATGACCCCCCTGTCCCTCAGAGCGCACACTCTAATGTCTCCTTCACACACTATTGTTATACATTTATATAGCGCTGACATATACCACAGCGTTGTACATAGAAGCAGTCACATGACCTCCTGTCCCTCAGAGCTCACACTCTAATGTCTCCTTCACACACTATTGTTATACATTTATTCTCAGTGTGCCACACACCCCGCTTCCCCTTTAATTCTTACAGTCGGGTTACTCCACCAGCAGGTGGCGACGTTGCAGGGAGAAGTCTTGAAAACGAGCCCCTTCCGGCCTATATATACCTGGGACCTCCCACTCAACACCAGTTTTTTCTCTCTGCATGAAGCGACAAGACAGAAGAATGAAGTCTCCTGCTTGCAGGTAGCCCGGGGTCAAACCCGGCATCCCCTTTTGGTCTATTTTTGCCCAGTTCTATTGTGGTGTTTATGCCTAGTTAAACGGAAGCCTCCCAGCCTAGGCTGCTGGCTGGGCAAAGGTAGATGGCACTTTAGGTGCCTAGGAGCTTATCCCCTCCGCTCGACCCCACTTGTGGGGCAATGCGGCTATCCGGCATGGTGATCCGGATTTGGGATGCCCCTGTCCTGATGTTCCTTTGGGTCACCTTCTCCCGCTCGGTCACTTCTCCCTTCGCTAAATGGGGGGGGGGGGGGGGTGCGTGTTGCATGAGGTGCTTTACTTAGTGTTATGTGTGGAAGTGCTTTGGCAGGGCAGCGCTGTGGTGGCGGCGCGTGGCTTGGGCTGCTGGGGCCTTTGTTTGTGTTGCACTTTCAAATTTCCCCCCTTTTTTGCTGTGTCCGGGCCCGCCCTTCACTTCCCCTGTCTCATTAGAGACAGGTGTGCTGAAGGCGGTGGGGGAAGAGGTCCAGTGCGGCTTGAGCTGTAGAGGTGTACTTTGTTATTGCCTGCCATGTATAGCGTTTTTTCCTGGGGCACTTCTGCTTATGTATGGGTCAAATGCCTGTATTTGGGTATGTGTGGTTGTGTGTGTGTGTGTGTGTGTGTGTGTGTGTGTGTGTGTGTGTGTGTGTATGTATATATATATATATATATATATATATATATATATATATATATATTGTGCATATATTTATGCAGGTATATACTTATTTTTTATTGATGCACTCTCTGGCTTTGCCTTGAAATAGCATGTGTCATGTATATTTTATTCATGATGTTTAAACTATTCATATATGTTTGCCTTGTTGGTTATGTATGAATGTGGTGCATACTGGTTGGGGGACTGACTGTGGTCTCTTTTCCTCCACAGATTCTGGGATCCCCTCACTGCAGTGGCTCTCCCGGTCTGTTATACCTGGCTAGTCTTAGTGTCTAAATTGGGATTTTCCTAGGCTTAAAAAAAAAAAAAATCCTCCCACTTCCGGGACTTTAATTACAAAGGGGCATCCCGGGTTGCTTAATGCGTAAAACCCTGGGTTGTTGCGAATACCACAAATTCACCATATGGAGGCTTCCAACGTTACCGGAAATGGCTCTTTGGGGCTATCCAGGCTGTGTGGGGGTTGTGGGGCTCCGCTCCCAGGCGATGATGTCTTATTATGCGTTCCATGTGCAAGGCAGAACATTGCGCTCCAGTCCGTTGCTCCGGCTTCTGGCTCCTCGCAAATTCCGTCATCTCCTATCCCCCCCAACCTATTCCGGACCCCGTGTGACCTTGTCAAAAATGGGGATTCGCATTCCGGGGTGCATGCGCGGTTGGCCAACCTCGAGAAAATAATTTCCGCTTCAGTGGCTCAGAAGGCTACGGCAAAGCGGAAGCACCTTTCTCCGGCAGTGCCTGCTTCGGAGGGTGAGGTACCTGAATTTTTGGATTGGTCCGATTGTCCCCCTGATGAGGAGGGGGAACTCCTTGAGGAGTCGGATGAGCCTGCAGACCAGCTATTGTTTGACACTGCTGGTGATCAGGCTGTGGGGGTGTCCATTGACACTCCTTCCATTTTGGCTCAAATGTTTAAAGTTTTGGCCTTGCATCCGCCTGCGGTGGTCCCTCTGCCAAAGGGTGAGTTGTTTGACGTACCCCAGCCGCGTTTGGTGTTTCCCAGGCAACAGCACTTTGAGAGGGTTGTCCTTAAGGAATGGGAACAACCCACGCGCCTGGCTGGAACTCCTCCTAATTGGGAAAAGCGGTATCCCTTTCCGGAGGACTTGGTGAAGCTTTGGTCAGTGTCCCCCGACGTCGATACCCCTGTGTTAGGGCTGACTGGCCCGGCTGCGTTGCACTCTTCTGACACCACTACCATTAAGGATGGTGAGGATCGTCGGGTTGATCAATTGGCTCACCATGGTTTTATCAGTGCCGGCTCGACACTACGGCCAATTTGTGCCTCAGCGCTTCTTCTGCTGGCAGTTAGATCCATTATTAGGGATCTGCTCGCAGATCTTGATCCCGCTTGTGATATGTTTAGTTCTCTCAAGCAGTGTGAGTCGTTTGTTTCTTTTGTCCTGGCTGCTCAGGACGATGCTCTTGCGACGAGTAGCAGGACAGCGGCATTGCTGGTGGCTATTCGTCGGTCTATATGGCTGCGCCAGTGGACGGCGGACCTTAAATCTAAAAGGGCGCTTACAGCGCTACCTTTCTTAGGTTTACGCCTTTTTGGCGAGAAATTGGATGCTGTTACCAAGGATGGTAAGTTGCCTCAATTCAAGAAGCCTCGTCGCTCCTTTCGGGGTGCGAGTTCCTTTAGTCCCTCCTTTCGAGGAGCCAGGGCGGGCAGAGGGGCTTCCCTTCCCGTTACCGGGGGTGTAGGTTGGTCCCAGGGAAGAGGTCGTGGCCGTCCCGGTCAGTCCTGGGGCGCCAAGCCCAAACCTACTGGTAAGCCCGCTCAGCAATGAGGGGCTGCCCTCACCCGTGCGGGTGGGGGGACGATTGCAACACTTCTCCCTGGTTTAAGGCCGCGAGATTCCAGACACATAGATCTGGGAGGGGGTGTCGCCCGGTTACAAACCGGAGTTCGAGTCTCGCCCTCCTTCACGGTTTTTCCTGGAAATGGCGGGCCTCCGGCTGGGGCCGCGCTTAGAGGTGGGCCTCGGTTTTTGCTCCATTCTCTTCGCAGCTCCCAAGAAGGACGGGTCGGCTTGCCCCGTTCTGCATCTGAAGTTTTTCAACCTTCCCAGGTCCTCCCCTGCTCCGGCCAGGGTGGTGTCCTTTCTGAGAATGCGGTCGGATTCCGGTCAACACAGGGTGTTTCTCACTCAGTCCAAAATTTGTCTGATTCAGGAGTTGGCTTGGGTCGTTCTTTCCAACCCTCGGCCGTCTATTCTGGAGCTGAGAGCCTTCCGTCTGGTTCTTGCTCTTTTGTCTCATCAGGGTCTGGGCCTTCTGGTTCAGCTTCGCTCGGACAGTCAAACAACGGTTGCTTACTTCAATCATCAGGGAGGGACTTGCAGTCTGGGTGCCCTCAGAGGGGTGTCCCTGATCCTGACCTGGGCGAAGGCACATGTTCCTTGTCTCTCGGCAGTCTGCAGTCCGCTCCGGTGGGGGACACCGGAGGTAGTCCTGTTTCCCTTTCGTCACAATTACAGGCTCCCGATCCTTGTGTCGCTCTCCCAGGATCCTCTGGCTCTGGCGGCGGAAGCCATATCCCTGAGCTGGGGGGGCCCGGGGTTTCTTTACCTGTTTCCTCCGATACCCATGCTAGGCTGGGTGGTACGGAAGCTGGTTCTGGAAAGGGTGTCCGCCATTCTCGTGGCCCCAAGATGGCCAAGATGAGTATGGTACGCAGACATCGTTTGGCTGACAGTGAATCAGCTCATTCTGCCTCTTCGGCCCGATCTGCTCACTCAGGGTCGGCTGTCTTACCCCAATTTACCAACGCTGGTTTTGATGGCTTGGCCGCTGAGGCCTCCATCTTGAAGGAGGAGGGTCTTTCTGACTCAGTTATTAAGACTCTGATCGCTGCCCGAAAGAGGTCTTCTTCTATCACCTACTATAGGACTTGGAAAGCCTATATCGCTTAGTGTGAGGTTAGGTCCTTGCCTTGTAGGGTCTTTTCGGTCTCCAGGATTCTGGAGTTTTTACAATCAGGGCTAGTCTTCAGCTGAGTACTTTGAGAGGGCAGGTTTCTGCCTTATCTATCTTTTTTCAGAAGCATTTTGCGCTTCTTCCTTTAGTTAAAACTTTTTTCCAGGGGGCTACGCATGTGCGGCCTCCCAGGAAACCATTACTCCCTGTTTGGGACTTGAATTTGGTTCTTTCTGCTCTTCAGGCTCCTCCCTTTGAGCCTTTGCAAGATATTGCTTTGTCTACCCTGACTCAGAAGATTGTCTTCTTGGTAGCTATCACTTCGGTTCGGTGTGTCTCGGAGTTGGCGGCCTTGTCTATTCAGGCGCCCTACTTTGAGAGGCATCAGGACAAAGTGGTCTTTCGGTTCAAACCGGACTTTCCTCCCAAGGTTGTTTCTGCTTTTCATTTGAATCAGGATATTGTTCTTCCCTCCCTGTGTCCTAATCCTAAGAATGACAAGGAGAGGGTTTTGCATTGTTTGGATGTAGTACGCTGTGTTAAGTACTATTTGATTATTACTTCTTCTTTTCGTAAAACTGATGCCTTTTTTGTTGTGCCCTGTGGGCCTAGGAAGGGTTTGGCACCGGCCAAATCTTCCATTAGCAAATGGATACGTCAGGCCTTTATTGCGGTCTATTCTGCTAAGGGGAAAGTTCCCCCTTTTCGTATCACTGCTCATTCTACTCGCGCCGTTGGAGCGTCTTGGGCTTTTCATCACCAAGCTTCTGTTGAACAAGTTTGTAAGGCCGCTACTTGGTCTTCTGTTCATACTTTTTCTAAGTTTTACAAGGTTGATGTGCGGGCCTCAGCGGATGCTGTGCTTGGCCGCAAAGTTCTGCAGACTGCAGTCATTTAAAGTGGACCAACACCCAGGATTTTGACTATCCTGGGTCTTGGTCCACTTCGGTGGGGCACCCCCGATCGGGGTGCCCCGCTGTGTGAAACCCCCCCGAACCCCCCGAAAAACTCACCTCTCCCCGCTCCCAGCGCCGACGGACAAGCCCCGGACAAGCGGCTCCTCCGCCGCCGCCTCCCGCGCGTCCCTCTTGACGCGCGCGTGCCCACGCCGGCCATTCACAGGCGCGCGCGCGCGCGCGCACGTCTGGAGGGGCGCGAGGGAGGCGGCGGCGGCCGGCCGCCGCCGAAGATAAGGTAAGGTGTTTGGGGGGGGTTTCACCCCGCGGGACATCCCGATCTCGGATGTCCCGCGGGGAGGGAGGTGATCGGCCCGGGAATCTTATAGATTCCCGGGCCGATCACCCGTGGGTGTTGGTCCACTTTAAGTTATGCTTCACTTTGCCTTCGGATACCCATCCCTTGTGGACACTACTTTTGAATGTCCCGATCGTAAGAATTAAAGGGGAAGCGGGGTGTGTGGCACACTGAGAATAATACCATTTTGTGAGTACTCACCTGAAAAATGGATATTGTCAGTGTGCCACACACCCCGCTTCACCCGCCCTTTTTGGTATCCTGGATCCTTTATATGGTGAAGCTTTTCTTTATTTTGAGGTTACCGTTGGATTTCCTGGTACCCTGTCTTTCTGCTTTTTAAATCACTGGTGTTTAGTGGGAGGTCCCAGGTATATATAGGCCGGAAGGGGCTCGTTTTCAAGACTTCTCTGCAACGTCGCCACCTGCTGGTGGAGTAACCCGATCGTAAGAATTAAAGGGGAAGCGGGGTGTGTGGCACACTGACAATATCCATTTTTCAGGTGAGTACTCACAAAATGGTATTATATAGCGCTGACATATACCACAGCGCTGTACATAGAAGCAGTCACATGACCTCCTGTCCCTCAGAGCTCACACTCTAATGTCTCCTGCACACACACTGTTATCATACTATATATAATATTTATTTCTATAATTAGCGTAGCGGTGGTGGTGATTGGGTTAACCTCCTCCCAGCGCTGGATGTGGGCATCTTTTGTCCCTGTGGCACAGTGTCACATTGTTACAGACATTTCTCTGCTGTTTTCCCCCCGACCCACAGCTCCCTGAGCCGCCATTCACCCGCCGTCTGCTGACAACCATTTCACAGCCTCATCGTCTTGTTTTTTATGTATTTGCATTTGCAGGAAAATTTTACTGCAAACCCCACTACTGCTACCGGCGATCCGGCTACAGCCAACGGAAGAGAGCGGCGGCACCGGCGCTAACCAACAAGGTGAGTGCGACTCGGGAGCATCGGCTGCATTACTTACAATAGAAAGGAGCAGAGGGTAGTGTAGGTTAGTCTTTTTGTATGTTGTTTTTTGGGGGGTCGATTCAGAGCCAGGTGGGAATTCTCACTCCTATATTGGGAGAGAAACTGCCATTGACTTTCATTGTCTACCTTGGGGCTGATTCAGGTGAGAATTCACGCTCTGTTCAGAGTCAGAGCCAGGTGGGAATTCTCTCTCCTTTTTTAGGAGAGAAACTGCCATTGACTTTCATTGCCTAACTTGGGGCTGATTCAGGTGAGAATTCACACTCTGTTCAGAGTCAGAGCCAGAGCCAGGTGAGAATTCTATCTCCTTTTTTAGGAGAGAAACTGCCATTGACTTTCATTGCCTAACTTGGGGCTGATTCAGGTGAGAATTCTCTCTCTGTTAATAGTCAGAGCCAGGTGGAAATTTTAGGAGAGAAGGCTGCCGTTGATTTTTATTGCCTAACTTGGGGCTGATTCAGAGCAGGTGAAAATTTCCACCCAGTAGTCAATGAAAGTGAATGGCAGATTTCTCTCCTAAAAAAAAAAGAGTTAGAATTCTCACCTGGTTTTGGATCAGCCCCAGGGTAGAAAATTAAAGTCAATGGGGTTGATTCAGAGCCAGGTGAGAATTCTCACTCCTTTGTTAGAGAAAACTGCCATTGACTTTTATTGTCTACCTTGGGGCTGATTCAGGTGAGAATTCTCACTCTGTTCAGAGTCAGAGCCAGGTGAGAATTCTATCTCCTCTTTTAGGAGAGAAAACTGCCATTGACTTTCATTGTCTACCTTATGGCTGATTCAGGTGAGAATTCTCACTCTGTTCAGAGCCAGGTGAGAATTCTCGCCCCTTTTTTAGGAGAGAAAACTGCCATTGACTTTCATTGTCTAACTTGGGGCTGATTCAGAGCAGGTGAAAATTCCCACCCAGTGGGTGAAAGTGAATGGCAGTTTTCTCTCCTAGAAAAGGAGTGAGAATTCTCACCTGGCTCTGAATCAGCCCGAAGGTAGACAATGAAAGTCAATGGCAGTTTTCTCTCCTAACAAAGGAGTGAAAATGCTCACCTGGCTCTGGTCGACCCTATTGACTTTCATTGTCTACCTTGGGGCTGATTCCCCTCCCTCCTATTTCCAAGTATTTCCTTGTTTCTGTTTTCCCTCCATTATAGGGGTGCTCCATAGGGTGGGTTCAGTAAACCTAGAAATTTGTATTATTATTATCCTTGCCTACTCTTACTTTAGAGCTCCACCATTTAGCGCCATGCTTTCCTCTTTTCCCGTATTTGGGTTTTATTGTTCTGGAGTCGGAAATCTTTCATATTTGATCAGAAGCAGAAAACTGCCGCTCTGTGGTCGAGGGCCTCACAATACTGACATACAAGAGACCTATAACATTGACGCTGTTAGAGATGAAAGGGCTGCAGTGGTGAATAGCACTGCGGGCAAAGCCATGGGCGGCGGAGCACGCATTCCGCAGGGATACCGGGGATGCGGCCGTCATCATTCCTTATTCCAACGCCGAGCATTAGTGTGCCTGGAATAAAGCACTGATTGGAAGTATGTGCTGTGGAGGGGGTGATCTCCAGGGTTTCGCACAAAGGGTCTTGCCAATTCGGGATGCCCCCAGGGTCCCCCGAACAGCGGCCTGCCACCGACGCGTTGCGTGGTCTATCGCCTCTTCGCCTGGGTGATGTAATCTTACGTTCATCCTTATATATGATTTGTTTCTTTCATATGGCAATCACATTTGTTAAATATTTATATTGGTGAGTTGAGCCTTTGAAGTACTTCTTTGTTATACTTGTAGTTTTTTGCACTGTGCACTGACACACTTTAATCAATAACACTGTACTATTGCACACAGCAGTCCTATTGATCTGCTGATTTCAGTCAGCACTTACACACCCTTTCCCCTCTAATATATACATGTTTAGAGACAGAACTTGGCAATGGGAAGCGGCCGCATCCCCAGTTTCCCCTTTAGCCAGGTGAGCGGCCGATCTGGGGGGTTTCACAAACCATGTTATCCCAGTTCAGGGATAGTGAAAAGCCCGGGTTTTGGTCTGTCCCCCTGATAATCCCGGCTTTTGGTCTGTCCCCCTGATAATCCCGGCTTTTGGTCTGTCCCCCTGATAATCCCGGCTTTTGGTCTGTCCCCCTGATAATCCCGGCTTTTGGTCTGTCCCCCTGATAATCCCGGGTTTTGGTCGGTCCCCCTGATAATCCCGGCTTTTGGTCCACTTTAAACACACCTCACCTTGCTACGCACAGCAAGGATTGGCGCACAAAGCCCATCGCAAGTGCAGCTAAACCTTCTTTTCAGAAACTGCTTGGAAGAGAGCTACACCTGCTCTGTGCGAACTGGGGAAAGGTGCGGTTTTCTTATCAATCTGTGGGGTGGTTGTTTCATATAGTGTGCCATCCCAAATCGGGGGGGCAATGAGCGAAACCTGCAATAGTCCAAATCCCTGCCTACCGCCCTGTTTAGACACAGAACCTGGCAATAGGAAGCGCCTGCATCCCTAGTTCCCCCTTCAGCCAGATGAACTGCCGATCTGGGGGTTTTCATAGAAACATAGAAGGTTGACGGCAGAAGGAGACCATACGGTCCATCTAGTCTGCTCTTATGTGTGTACTGTATGTTCTCTTTATCTTAGGATAGATGTGTGCTTATCCCAGGCATGTTATCCCAATTCAGGATGCCACCGAGGAAAAGTGAAAATCCTGGGTTTTGTTAAACACACCTTACCATTCAAAGCAGCTTTGTCGCCATCACCTTACAGGAGTCTTGTGGCGGTCATCTCTAGGCAGAGACCGTAGGCGTCATTAAGTCGCGCTTAACATTTTACAGATCTTTTTTTTCTTTCTTTGCCCCATCAGGAAATGAAAGGACCCGGGAAGGACACCCCCGATGCCGAAGAGCTGGGACGAGCCGCTATGTCGCCCCTTGCCGCTGTGGAGAAGACCCCAGGTACCCGCCCCTCCTTCCTACAGCCTGCTATGAACCTGTGTTCCCTGGCGCGGCGAATGTTGAATGTGGCGTCTTCCGTAAAACGATTGGCCTCCCAGGAGCCGCTGGACTGCTTTTTCATGTGTCAACTGACGGTGTTCGGCCTCCCTTTCCTTTATGTCCAGTCCGAGATCTTGATGCAGATTTTGGGGGAGTTTCCTTGGTCCTCCACTGCCTGAGAAGCCGAACATAAAATACCGATCCGTTTATGGCTGTAGTCGCTACACTGGGCCCTTGGTACCACGCCGGGGCTGTTGATAGGCCGTGTGGGGTCGCATATGTTCTACTGCTGTAATACTAGGTGCAGAATAGTAGCTGGTACTGTAGTATATATATCAGGCGTCTCACTTCGGGACATTAATGGAACCCCTCATCTCAGGGGAAAGGGTTTACTTCATTTTAAAGGAACACTATAGTCAAGTCATCACTTGCTCGTTTATATGGCAGCCGATCATGTGACCACCTGCAACCCTTCAGGTTTTGATGTGTAAACCCAATTGGAACATGATTGGCTGCCATACGATGATGGAGGAAGTTGGCTGACTTGAATTAGCACTAAGAATGCAGGACATTCTCTAGACTTGAAATAGTAAACTGGCTTCTGTATCGCTCTACCAAAGCCAATTTTAAGAAACCGATGTTTTAAAAGAGCGGAGACGGCCCGGTCAGTGCGTCATGTGACCCCGTCATTCAGGTTTAGCCACACTTCCTGTCTGGAAACAGAAAATCCATGACCGGCATTGTGACTGGAAAAAGACCGGTGACCATCATTTCCTTTAGATGACTTCTTGTTTGGTAATTGCAGACAGGAAGTGAGGCTAAATGTCCACAATTGCGTAAGGGTCCCAAAAAAAAAAATTACAGTGACCCCCAACTCTTCTTACTCTCTTAAAGTGGACCAAAACCCACCCTGGAGTCTATAAGACTCCAAGGCAGGTATACTGGCTCCCCCAGGGCACCCCAATCGGGGATGCCCCATTGTGTGAAACCCCCGGTCGCCTGAAAACTCGCCTTCGTTCCTGGTCCAACTGCACTTCCCCGCTATCCCTTTAGCAGGACACATGCCCGCCCGGCATGGAAACACTCCCTGTTAAAGGGATAGCGAGGATGCGGCAGCTGCTCGGACCGAGAACAAAGTTTTAGCAGGGGATCCGCCAGTGCATTTAGATCCGCTTGCATTAGATAAGCTCCTTAACGAAGGGGCTCGAGCGGTTCTGAGCTCACTGATTGGACGAGCAGCTGCACATGAGCCATAGGACAGGGAAGAGGCGACCTGGGGGGTTTCACTCAGCGGGGCATCCCCAATCGGGGTGGCCCATAGGCAAGGACCAGAGCCCAGGATAGTCAGAATCCTGTGTTTTGGTCCACTTTAAAACACAGTATTTCTGTTGGAGTTAAAGCAGAACAGAACCGGAGATTTTGGCTATCCTTGGTTCTGTTTGGTGCCCTGGGGGCATCCCAACACTGTGTGCAATCGCCAATAATAGCTCACCTCTTCCCGGTCCACATGTGCGGGCTCGCGTCCAATCGGACGAGCTGTGATTATGGTATTCGGTAAAGGGCTCTGATTTGCTTTAATGGGAAGCGCAAGCGGGCGCATCCCCAGCGCCGCCTGACGCTCCTGAATGGCCGGGGCGGGATCTTTTGTACAGTTCGAATATGGAGGGGGTGCGCCCGCTTGCTCTCCTTATTAAAAACAATTGTCGTGGCGAACGGCTCTGGTAGGTCAAGAGCCTGTGCATGCGCCTTTGAACCAGGAAGAGGTTAGTTATTATGGGCGATTTCACACAGCAGAGCGTCCTAAAATGGGCCGCCCCGGGGCGAAGGCCAGTGACCAGTCCTAGAGTCTTTGAGATTCCAGGGCTGAGTTTTGTTCCGCTTTAAGTTTTTTAATTAAAATCCCTGTCTAGGCTCAAATAAAAAAAAAAAATACTCACCTCCTATCCACTGCAGCAGCCTGTGCGGAAACCTTTGCTTTGTAAATTACTGGAGGCCCTGCAGCATCCAGGCAGAACCAGGTGTGCCAGAGGCAACGGCTGCCACCCCCCCCCTCTGTCGCTGTGATTGGAGCAGACACTTTGAGAAGGCAGGGAGCGGAGGCTCGTCCACCAATTCAACCATAAATGGTGGACATGCTCCTGAAGATTTTCTGGGGCTCGCGCGCACGCTGCTTGGACCCCACTTTAAAATCGGTCACTTTTCGATTCGAGATCGCATAGACTGCTGTAGGGGTCAAAGCGGACCAAAACCCACATGTTTAACTAGCGTCCCCCCCCATGAGGAGCACCTTTTGCCAACTTTCACAGCTCCTGCTCGACTCTAATCTCAGATAATGGCGCCCGTTTTAGCTGTAAAGCTCCGCCTCCTCCATTCATTGCCATCCATTACTAGTTCTACCTAAGAAGGGAATAACGGCAGGGACTTTGCCCAAATGTATTGTACAAGTTCAGTGAGTTTTGGTCCGCTTTAAATGGTGAATATAGGCTTTTTTTTTTTTTATATTTGTTGCCTGGACATTCCCATTTAAATTTTATCTAAAGCTATTTTTTTAATTTACATCTGAGGACACGTCTCCTTTTAAATATATTTTGAGGCGTTTGGACACTAATCACTACTGCAGGGCCGTGTAACCCTGAATGCAAGAGGTATAATTTACTCACGCTCTAAGGAGGTGGTGCCAGAAAGTTTTCTTACATCGGTACTGGAACTTGATACAAAGGTAGGCGACTTTGTGGCGACAACCTCCCTGCACATGGTAATTGATTCCCCCCCCCCGACCTTGGGGGATACACACGGCGGGGCATCCCAATTCTGGATGCCGCTGCACAGAGGAACAAGAAAATAGGGGGTCCCACTCGCTCCCTAATCCTATCCAAGGCAAAAAATAAGTAACACTACCTTTCTTATCACAAAGATGAAAAGCTTTATTATAGTTCAGCCAAGTTAAACATACACTATACACTTTAAAAAACATAAGACAAACACCAGGGGGCGCTGTTGTAAAACAAATTCATAAAATGGACTGAGAGAGCCACTCAAACAGCGTGTGGCGTCCTACTAACCAAAGCAGTCTAACTAGTAAAACACATACAGGACAGGGTTAAACGTAGGACTGCTAGTACGCCAAATGCCGAGCAACAAACTACCGTATATACTCGAGTATAAGCCGAGTTTTTCAGCCCACTTTTTGGGCTGAAAAAAGCCGCCTCGGCTTATACTCGAGTCAGTGGCCCAACAGCCAATCAGCAGTGCAGGTGGAGATTTGGACACAGGGGGGCGTGGCCTGGCGCTCGAATGGCATAGAGGTGGTGGCAGTGCGGGAAGAGGCTCGTCGGCCGGGCAGAGAGAACGCGCAGGCAGGGAGCGGGAAGCTGCGCTTTCATCATCCCCCTCATCGGAAGCATCTACGTGCTGGGAGGAGTACCTGCATGGCGGGGAGAAGAGCGCACACTGGCTGGCGGGTTTGCCGATGACGAAGGAGGCGGCGGCGCCCGCAGCGACCCACGGGGGGCCGACGGCAGACGCGGCTTGCGCAGCCAAGATGGCGGCCGACATCGAGGGTGAGTGAACACCCCCCCCCCCTCCCAGTATGCATGAGGCGGCGGTGAGCGGTCCCTCTGCCTCCAGCGGAGCGGCGGCCGATCCCAGCCCACAGCGCAGCAGAGCAGGGGGCGGCGAAGGAGCTGCTCCCCTGCCCATAATGAATGAAGAAGCAGGGCTGCAGAGACCGGTAAAGATGTCGGCCGTGGAGGGGGAGAAGATCATCCCCGCCTCCCTGCACAAGACACAGGAGCTGAGGTACGGTGGGGGGGGGGGGCCTAAAGTCTGCGCAGGGAATGAGGCCCTAAAGTCTGCACAGGGAATGAGACCCTAAAGTCTGCACAGGAAATGAGGCCCTAAAGTCTGCGCAGGGAATGAGGCCCTAAAGTCTGCGCAGGGAATGAGGCCCTAAAGTCTGCGCAGGGAATGAGGCCCTAAAGTCTGCGCAGGGAATGAGGCCCTAAAGTCTGCGCAGGGAATGAGGCCCTAAAGTCTGCGCAGGGAATGAGGCCCTAAAGTCTGCGCAGGGAATGAGGCCCTAAAGTCTGCGCAGGGAATGAGGCCCTAAAGTCTGCGCAGGGAATGAGGCCCTAAAGTCTGCACAGGGAATGAGGCCCTAAAGTCTGCGCAGGGAATGAGGCCCTAAAGTCTGCGCAGGGAATGAGGCCCTAAAGTCTGCGCAGGGAATGAGGCCCTAAAGTCTGCGCAGGGAATGAGGCCCTAAAGTCTGCGCAGGGAATGAGGCCCTAAAGTCTGCGCAGGAAATGAGGCCCTAAAGTCTGCGCAGGGAATGAGGCCCTAAAGTCTGCGCAGGGAATGAGGCCCTAAAGTCTGCGCAGGGAATGAGGCCCTAAAGTCTGCGCAGGGAATGAGGCCCTAAAGTCTGCGCAGGGAATGAGGCCCTAAAGTCTGCGCAGGGAATGAGGCCCTAAAGTCTGCGCAGGGAATGAGGCCCTAAAGTCTGCGCAGGGAATGAGGCCCTAAAGTCTGCGCAGGGAATGAGGCCCTAAAGTCTGCGCAGGGAATGAGGCCCTAAAGTCTGCGCAGGGAATGAGGCCCTAAAGTCTGCGCAGGGAATGAGGCCCTAAAGTCTGCGCAGGGAATGAGGCCCTAAAGTCTGCGCAGGGAATGAGGCCCTAAAGTCTGCGCAGGGAATGAGGTCCTAAAGTCTGCACAGGGAATGAGGCCCTAAAGTCTGCGCAGGGAATGAGGCCCTAAAGTCTGCACAGGGAATGAGGCCCTAAAGTCTGCACAGGGAATGAGGCAGGAAGCCTGCAGACTGACTATGAAGTTGGGGGCAGCGGGGGTAGAACCCACATCCATTTCCCACCCTCGGCTTATACTCGAGTCAATAAATTTTCCAGTTTTTTGTGGTAAAATTAGGTGCCTCGGCTTATATTCGGGTCGACCTATACTCGAGTATATACGGTATATTTATTGCACCAATCTCAGCACACACATATGACAACATCCCATAACACTTAAAACAACACATAGTGCATTAAAATCACGGGGGCCCTCCGTACCATACATACTTCCCACACACACTATTGCACACCGCGCCAAATAGCGCTACTGAATCCAGCCTAAAAATTTGTATTGACACAATGCCCGTGCGCTGAAAAGCGTTTTACCACCCCTCAAGACGTGTTGTCACTGGTTGCTCCTCAAAACAGGGATACGTTCATAGCTGGGACTCATCACACGAGTTGGTCACGTGACACCATCTGTTGCTCTAGGGCCAATACACAGCGTATGCACTTATTCAGCTGTTGCTGACGCCACACATATAAGCTATACGATTGATCTTGAGCCAACACCGTGCTGGCACACTGCTGTAATACAGTCACTGTGAGGGTGGAGCCTCTCGCATAGATGCTACTTAGCTGTGAGTCAAAGTTTTCGCGTCCTTGCCGGGCGGACGGCTGACTGTGTTGCGCAACACTCAGGAGGCTGGAGCAGAGCTCAATGGCGAGGTGACGTGCGCGTGGTGGGGCCGGCCATCCGCCGACGCGCGTTTCGCTCCGCCCACCGGAGCTTCGTCGCTGTTGTAAGACCACCGATTACTCACTACCTAATCCTATCCAAGGCAAAAAATAAGTGGTACTACCTTTCTTATCACAAAGATGAAAAGCTTTATTAAAGTTCAGCCAAGTTAATCATACACTATACACTTTAAAAACAATCTAAAAAACATAAGACAAAGACAAACACCGGGAGGCGTTGTTGTAAGACCACCGATTACTACTAGTGATACTTATGCTAAGATAAAAATCAGACCTCGCCTAACCCTAGCATTTCCAGTTAGAACAATTGTGTCATATAATTAAATAGTCAAAAGATTTATTCTATGTGTACGCCTATAACCAAGAAAAAGTACTAATGTGCTAAAGTGCTTAGAAGATAATAAGGACAAACCGGGTAGGGAAAGGCACAGTTAATTGCAATTATAAGGGATCTCACATGTCCATGGTACTGGTGGAAAACAGGCTCGTTCACCCCCCCCCCCCCCCCCCCTACTCGCTGCCGAGTTGGTTATAGGCGTACACATAGAATAAATCTTTTGATTATTTAATTATATGACGCAATTGTTCTAACTGGGAATGCTAGGGTTAGGTGAGGTCTGATTTTTATCTTAGCATAAGTATCACTAGTAGTAATCGGTGGTCTTACAACAACGCCTCCCGGTGTTTGTCTTTGTCTTGTGTTTTTTAGATTGTTTTTAAAGTGTATAGTGTAGGTTTAACTTGGCTGAACTTTAATAAAGCTTTTCATCTTTGTGATAAGAAAGGTAGTACCACTTATTTTTTGCCTTGGATAGGATTCAGGGCTGTGGAGTCGGTAGAAATGTGTCAACTCCAACATAAGAAAGACAATCTCTAAATAGTATTGTATACCGTATATACTCGAGTATAGGCCGACCCGAATATAAGCCGAGGCACCTAATTTTACCACAAAAAAAATGGAACAAGTTATTGACTCGAGTATAAGCCGAGGCGGCTTTTTTCAATTGGAATTGGAGTTGACACACAGAAAGAGAGACACACACAGAAAAAGACGCACACACACACACCATACCACCCAAGTGTCCCTGATTTGGAGGGACTGTCCCTCTTTGAAGCTCATGCCCCCATGTCCCTCGTTGTTCTCCTTTGTCCCTCTTTGAGGTGTAACATGCAGATCTGCATTAATAAATGATTCATTCCCCTATTCAAAGTGTTTCTATTGTTGTAAGTAAGTAAATTGTCCCTCTTTCCCACCCTGAAACCCTGTGGGTACCTGCTGCTGCCGCCGCCGCTCTCAGACGCGCAGGTGTCGGGGGTCAGGGTTTGGCCGAGGTTACCCTCCTCCGCTCCTCCGCAGCCCCCGCCGTCGCCGCCATTCTCACACACACACCAGCACTTCCTGGCTGTTGCCCGCTCGTCGTCGGTGGGCGTGCCCCATATGGCAGGCGTCCAATGAAAACATTGGACGCCGCCCATTGACGACCAGCGCGCAGCAGCCTGAAGTGCCGGTCAGTGTGTGAATGTGTGTGCTTGTTTGTATGAATGAGAGTGGCGGCGGCCGCCCCTGGACTCGAGTATAAGCCGAGGCGGCTTTTTTTCAGCCCAAAAAGTGGGATGAAAAACTCGGCTTATACTCGAGTATATACGGTAATTAATGAAGCTTTCATAAGAAGCGTAAAATGTTATTTATAGATATATTTTATATTCTATCAATCTAAGACCCATGTTAGACGGAACATTGGCTTACCAACTCCACAGCCCTGATATTAGGGAGTGAGTGGGACGCCCTATTTTCTTGTGTGCATTAGATGTTTTACCTATGCTATAGTGTGCACACCATATATATGTATGTGTAGCTAGTGCGGTCCAGCATCTGTTTTTGCACAGGGGAAAGTGAAATTCCTATGTGTTCCTCTTTAAGGCCTGCTTTTACCCATCACACTGCAGATGCTGCTGGTGGAGCACAGTGTGGTGAGCGTGGGGTTTGCACTGTTGTTCTTGTCATTTCATCTCTTTTGTAGTTTGTGCGTTTTTGTAGCATGTTGTGTGCTGGAATGTCGGGCGGGTTACTGAATGGACGATGGAGATTTCCACTTATTTATATTTCCATTTACGGGTCACTCCATGCACTGAATTGTATGTTTGTTACACTTTCCGGGAATCCACAAGGCAGCACTGAGGGAAATTATGCACCTCACACTAAATAATAATGATATAATAATAATACATTGATGATAGAACACTTTGCTTATACTGTAGGTACAGAGCGCATTCTTTAATGTGTGAAAAGGTTGTGACACATTAGGTAGCAAGAGGAAGGGATTGGACAACACTACAGGTCTGCTTTAAATGCTTCAAACTACTCAAAAGTGAGGCTTGGTCTTGGCTTCCCTATGGAAACGGGCACAACCAAGCCTCAATCTCATCCCGCCCCTTTTCTATTTAAATGGGTAGGGCTGCAACCTACCATTTCCATGTCCCCGATGGCCATTGTGCGTCTCAGAGCAGCAGCTGGATAAATGTTTATTCATAAGTGTTTATTTTTTTAATAGATTTTTTGTCAGTGTCATTTCAGGACCCATTCGCTGGAAAACTGAGCAATTTTGCCAGTGTAAATACCCCAGCTGTTTTTCTTTTCATTTTGTAAGAGCTCGAGGGTCACTCAACAGTTTTAGAGTAGATACAAAACAGGAGCTTATCCCTCCATCCAAAATTGTTACACACGTTCACTTATTTGCACTTTTTGTGTTGTGATGGCAAAACTGAGCGAATTTGTGCATGCTGGGAGGGTGGACGACATTATGTACGAAGGGGGAGAGTGTGACGGGACCACTTTATTCCTGGACTGTGTAGAGCTCTGGGCAGGGTGGTCACTGATTGTGGTGGTTTGCTGTGTCGTTGAGGTGTAACTCTCCTGGACTGTAGGTCTGCTTTATTTCTATTTTATCTCTTTTTACTCAGGAGCTCTCTCTATTTAAACACTTTTAGAGGTACACAAAACTAAGCTGTCTATCCAAAATGGCAAAAATATATTTTACACAGCTTTACTGATTTGCGATGTGTGTGTTGTGAGCTGTGGACGCACAGGGAGCTTCAGATATGTGCGTGCAGGCAATATGGACGACATTACGTGCAAAGGGGGAGAGTGTGACAGGACCACTTTATTCCTGGACTGTGTAGAGCTCTGGGCAGAGTGGTCACTGATTGTAGTGATTTGCTGTGTAGTTGAGGTTTCACTCTCCTGGACATCAGACTGTAGGTCTGCTTTATTTCTATGTTGCCAACATACACAGCTCATTTTATCTCTTTTTACTTAGGAGTTCTGTTTATATAAATAGTTTTAGAGGTACACAAAACTAAGCTATCCACCCAAAATGGCAAAAATATAGGTTTACTGATTTGCTATGCGTGTGTTGTGAGCTGTTTGCGCACATGGAGCTTCAAATTTGTGCGTGCAGGCTAAATGGACGACATTATGTGCGAAAGGGGAGAGTGTGACTGGACCACCACTGGATTAACCACCACTGGACTGTGTAGAGCTCTGAGTAGGGTGATCACTGATTGTGGTGATTTGCTGTGTAGTTGAGGTGTCACTCTCCTGGACTGTAGGTCTGCTTTATTTCTATTTTATCTTTTTTTACTTAGGAGCTCTCTCTATAGAAACACTTTTTGAGGTACACAAAGCTAAGCTTTCAGCACTCCCATCCGAAATGGCAAAAATTATTTTACACTAATCTACTGATTTGCGATGCGAGGGTTGTGAGCTGTGGACACACAGGGAGCTTCATAATTGTCCATGCAGGTGGAATGGACGACATTACGTGCGAGGGGGGAGAGTGAGACACAACCACTTTATTCCTGGACTGTGGAGGTCTCTCTACAGGACAATCACTGATATCAGCAATTTGTTGTGTAGTTGAGGTTTCGCTCTCCTGTGTGTGTTGTGAGCTGTGGACACACAGGGAGCTTCATAATTGTCCGTGCAGGCAAAATGGACGACATTATGTGCGAGGGGGGAGAGTGTGACTCAACCACTTTATTCCTGGACCGTGGAGGTCTCTCTACAGGTCAATCACTGATATCAGCAATTTGTTGTGTAGTTGATGTTTCGCTCTCCTGTGTGTGTTGTGAGCTGTGGACACACAGGGAGCTTCATAGTTGTCCGTGCAGGTGGAATGGACGACATTATGTGCGAGGGGGGAGAGTGTGACACAACCACTTTATTCCTGGACCGTGGAGGTCTCTCTACAGGTCAATCACTGATATCAGCAATTTGTTGTGTAGTTGAGGTTTCGCTCTCCTGTGTGTGTTGTGAGCTGTGGACACACAGGGAGCTTCATAATTGTCCGTGCAGGCAAAATGGACGACATTATGTGCGAGGGGGGAGAGTGTGACTCAACCACTTTATTCCTGGACCGTGGAGGTCTCTCTACAGGTCAATCACTGATATCAGCAATTTGTTGTGTAGTTGATGTTTCGCTCTCCTGTGTGTGTTGTGAGCTGTGGATGCACAGGGAGCTTCATAATTGTCCATGCAGGTGGAATGGACGACATTACGTGCGAGGGGGGAGAGTGAGACACAACCACTTTATTCCTGGACCGTGGAGGTCTCTCTACAGGTCAATCGCTGATA